>JAGDYQ010000062.1:4718868-4796368 GCA_021962125.1 Bulinus truncatus
AAGGGCCCCTGACAAGGGTTAGTTCGGGTTGAGACCCCCTACTTGAGATGGGCCTACTGTGGTAATATCATCAGCAATGCACCTCGCAGGGGTCGTACCTCTGAGTGATGAGTTTGTTAGCTTTGATCAAAAAGATGGCTGAATGGTTGAGTTCACTGTCTTGAGCTCAGATGAACTACAAATGAAAATATTGGAAGTTGGTAGAATGTTGTGTTGTTTTTTTTTTACCAATATTTTCTGTTTGTTTCAGAATATCCAATCCAATATTAAAAGTGTATATAACAAGTAGGCCTGAATCTAAATTCTATTAATAGAATAACTCAATAGCCTCTGAACACAATGACAACAAACATAATAACAGCTTCCAACGTAAACAAAATAACAAGCAATAAATAACCCGTTTTTATAAAGTAACAAAATAATTTTAATATCATGAGTGACTATTTTTTTATATATCTGTGAATAAATTCTTACAAGGCTAAATATAAAGATAAAATGTGAAACTTTTAATTCATGTTAACTTGGACTCTTAAATCTACCTAGTGCGGAAAGTATAAGTCGCAAACAAAGAGATAACTTAATGTATGACTGAGAGTGAAGACTTTAGTTTTAAAAAGATGACTTAGAAACAAAAGGTCTTGTGTTTTTGTACATCGTCTGCTAAAACTTCCAGTCTGAAAACCATTTTAAATGATTCATTTTTTTAAAAATCTTTTTATGAAGCTGCTAAATTTAATAAATGTTGTCTATGCAAGGAAAGTTTTCTTCATGTATACAATTGATTATACTTAGATGCATTTTGTTAGCTCAGTAGATTTGGTGTAGCATTCTATGTTATACTAGAGTATAGGTCTACACAATATGCCAGTTGGCCAAAAACAAAAGTCAACTATTAACACAAATTTCAAGGCTTTTTAATTAATTTTTTTTTGGTATCTTTACGGCTTTTTATTATATGGCAGGTAATAGTTTCTACAGAATTACATTTAAAATGTGGAAACTGCTCACTCAAAAGTTACTGAAGTTTATTTAAACACACTTAGTTATAAAAGGGTGATATAAAATTATTGTCAATAGACGATAAAAGAACTTTTGTGTAGATATGTAAATCTCGTACCACTTGAGTTACAACTGTGATAATTATGTTGGATGCATTTAATCTATCAATAATTATATACTGCTTTCATGTTAAAATAACTTCTTTCATGTTATAATAACTTCTTTCATGTTATAATAATAACTTCTTTCATCGAGATATACCACATGAATGGCTGTCGAAAACTAACAAACATTATTCATTAATATTTCTTATAGATTCCAAGATATAGTTTAATATATTAATATAAACACCAGTAACTATACGGTCAAGTTATATAGAGATACGTCACCACCTCAGGTAATTTTGTTTGAACAAAATATTGAGCACTATTTGACTTACAGATTTTTGTAGCAGCTGCTAAAACCCGTGTCGCACTGATTCAGTTGAATGTATGTTTGATAAATAATACGATTACTTCATACTATTTCTTATGATGATTTGTTATTATCTGTTATTCTGGATGTTATGACATTTTATAAAGTGTTGTTTTATTTTTAATCAGAGGGAAAAAAAATGAAAAAAAAACATCCCTTTTATTATTTAAGTTTGATAATTTTTTTTTATAAATTAAAATTTCAAACATATTTTTATGCATTGTCAGCTTTATTTTCTAGCAAACAATAAAGTATTTTTTTTTTAGATTAATTAGCTTTAAATACTTTAATGATATTGCCATGTATCTAATTTATTGTCATGTTATGTTGCTTTTAATTTGCATTGTCAAGGGCAATAAACCTTTTCTTTTTACATATTGAAAGCAAATAAAATCGGAGTTATTGTTATTGTATTTCAGTTTTTGTTATAAAAAGAGTGAAATGTAACTTGACATCTCAAGTGTTAACACTTCATATATAATATGTTTCTAAAATATATGTTCTTATATTATACATTCTTACATTATATTTTCTTATACATTATTTTTTTTTATGATGCGAAAAGGAATACGACTAAACATAAGGTTGCCTTACAACCATCATGTCACTAAATGAGCTGTACACAAGCAGATGTAGCCTACTTTTCAAAATGCCATCCGTGATTTTCTTTAATGATCAGCTCCTCACATACACTGTAACAATATATCAAACCAATCACAAATTCTTAGCTCGTTCCTTCGCAACTTGAGACAACATTAAGATTCACAGTTCATTTAAGTTTTTTTTTTTTGTTTTTTTTAACATTATTTACATCTAATGAAACAACAATGAACCTCTGACCTTCGACCCTAAAACTCAAAGCCTTTTCTTTATTACCGTGAATGAAGACATAAAATCGTAAAACTGGAAACGTATAATATTCTGGGCTAAGCTTTTTTGTACCATAAAATAAAAAGTTAGACTTAAACTCTTTTTACATAGATACTTTTTTAAATCGTCCATACCCTTGTATGTGTTGTCATGACTATTTATAGAAATTATTGAAATCTTGATTATTTTATTACCAGCTGTACCCTGCAAAACCTTTGCATATTGTTATATCCCCTTAGGCTTGATCGGTAGGCTAGGTTTTTTCTTTTGTATTTGGTTTCGGGCAGATCCGATTTTTTCATGATTGTATTTTAAACTGGAATACTGTTATATTAATTCTTTACTTTCGATTTAACGCAGAACCCAAATCGCTATTATTTATATAGATATTTTCATTGGGCAGGTAATTTCATGTTTTTATTTTTGATTTTCGATGAAGTCTCTATTCAGCAATAGCAACATAACACAAATGTATATTAATCTAAGTGGGGGGGCGGGCTTGTCTGTGTTAGACACAGGTTTTAGCTGTTGCTAATGTAGATTGAAATAAATTGATACACATATAATGGCATTATGTTAGAATAATATTAACAGTAAAAAAAAAATTGAAGAGGTTTTGTTGTGTTATTATTATAATTATTATTTCTGGGGGGGGGGGGTGTCACACGCCACGCCTGGAGCAGCGCGCGCAGGCCCGTCTACGTCATCCGATCCTCTTGAGCCAGCTGCTCCTGATGTACTCCCGGGAGCACCGCGATGGGCCCTCGTCGATGACGTCAGCTTCCGTCAGACGACAGTCCCTGCAGCAGGCGGCCATGTTGTACACGTCCACGCCGTAGGTGTCGAAGCAGGAGAAGCAGCCCATGATGCAGGACATCTTCACCTGGCTCGGGTTGCACTCCAGCCCGTAGGCGGACCTGGCCTTCACCCTGGGGCACGCCATGAGGATGGCGAGGACGACTATCAGAAAGCCTCGTATCTGAAGGGGTAAAAAAATAACAGAGGAACACATTAATGACTTGCGATAAACTAAAGAGGTCTGATTTAAAATATGACAACATGGCACAATCATAGTATTTGATAAACTATAGAGGACTGATTTAAAATATGACAACATGACACAATCATAGTATTTGATAAACTATAGAGGACTGATTTAAAATATGACAACAGGACACAATCATAGTATTTGATAAACTATAGAGGACTGATTTAAAATATGACAACATGACACAATCATAGTATTTGATAAACTATAGAGGACTGATTTAAAATATGACAACAGGACACAATCATAGTATTTGATAAACTATAGAGGACTGATTTAAAATATGACAACATGACACAATCATAGTATTTGATAAACTATAGAGGACTGATTTAAAATATGACAACATGACACAATCATAGTATTTGATAAACTATAGAGGACTGATTTAAAATATGACAACATGACACAATCATAGTATTTGATAAACTATAGAGGACTGATTTAAAATATGACAACATGACACAATCATAGTATTTGATAAGCTATAGAGGACTGATTTAAAATATGACAACATGACACAATCATAGTATTTGATAAACTGTAGAGGACTGATTTAAAATATGACAACATGACACAATCATAGTATTTGATAAACTATAGAGGACTGATTTAAAATATGACAACAGGACACAATCATAGTATTTGATAAACTATAGAGGACTGATTTAAAATATGACAACATGACACAATCATAGTATTTGATAAACTATAGAGGACTGATTTAAAATATGACAACAGGACACAATCATAGTATTTGATAAACTATAGAGGACTGATTTAAAATATGACAACATGACACAATCATAGTATTTGATAAACTATAGAGGACTGATTTAAAATATGACAACAGGACACAATCATAGTATTTTATAAACTATAGAGGACTGATTTAAAATATGACAACATGACACAATCATAGTATTTGATAAACTATAGAGGACTGATTTAAAATATAACAACAGGACACAATCAAAGTATTTGATAAACTATAGAGGACTGATTTAAAATATGACAACATGACACAATCATAGTATTTGATAAACTATAGAGGACTGATTTAAAATATGACAACATGACACAATCATAGTATTTGATAAACTATAGAGTACTGATTTAAAATATGACAACATGACACAATCATAGTATTTGATAAACTATAGAGTACTGATTTAAAATATGACAACATGACACAATCATAGTATTTGATAAACTATAGAGGACTGATTTAAAATATGACAACATGACACAATCATAGTATTTGATAAACTATAGAGGACTGATTTAAAATATGACAACATGACACAATCATAGTATTTGATAAACTATAGAGGACTGGATTGAAACATAAAACAACAACACACAATCAGGAGCGAAGATTTATGGCAGCTGGCATCCAATTTCCCATAGGTCTACAAGTATCTAGAAGAAAATGGAGTAGAACTGGCCACTAAGCAGAAAGGCTCTAGAAGACATTAACCCAAAGACTACCTGGAGAAGGTCTTGCGAACAAATGATGAATAGTTGTTACCGAAAATGGGGGGCGGGGGGTGAAGTGAATTGAAAGAGGCCTCCCAACAACAGAATGCCCTGGATAGTGATTGCAGAGGCCCTTTGCTTCGCAATGAGTTCAAAGAATTAAGTCAAGTATAGAGGACTTGATTAAAAAATAGGCCAAACAACCAATTCATTTTAACGTACTGTCTCAGACAGTCTGTCTGTCACTGCTTAACCCAGGGACTGAGCCCGTGTTGGGTGCAATGATATTGATAGGTGTGTGTGTGGGTGGGATGGGGTGGAGGAGGGGCTGGGGGCGGTGGGCGAGGAGATTGTGGCTGCAGACGGATATGATCGAGGTGCCCTCCCCCCCCCCTCAGGATATGAATATGATACTATAAAAACAATCAACATTATTTCCTCGGTTCACTGAGATGACGTGAAATCAAACCATCCCCCAGCGTGTCGTGTCTATGTTTCACTTATAATACTTAAGGGTAATCAATCAACAAGGTTTGGTGAGCTATTGGCATATGACGTAGAGGGGGCGGTGGTTGTAATGATAACCCAATATTTGTTTATATGTGTTAATCTATCAGCGAATGTAACAACTATCGTCATTGGCTCCCTGGGTCACCCCATTTTTGTTATTAAAATACTTAAGTGGAGAAAATGGAAATAAGTTTTTGTGTAATATTTAAAAAAAAATATTTTGATAAAGAAGAAAGAAAAGTACATTTAACCAAAACATAAAATGTAATATATATATATATATATTAATACATGCATATTAAACACTGAACTTGCTGTAAATTAGTCCAAAACGATTTTTCATGTACTTGTGGTATGGTCAGAGTTACATGTACATTAAACACCGAACTTGCTGTAAATTAGTCCATAACGATTTTTCCTGTAAATAACATACATTTATTTGTTGTATGGTTTCAACATTAGCCAGTGGCCGGACACACTGCCTGTAATCACCGAACAATAGCCAGTGGCTAGTCACTGCCTGCACTCACCAACTCACCGAACAATGGCCAGTGGCTAGTCACTGCCTGCACTCACCAACTCACCGAACAATGGCCAGTGGCTAGTCACTGCCTGCACTCACCAACTCACCGAACAATGGCCGGTGGTTATAACCGAGATCATGGGATCTCAACTTTATTTTATTTTATTATTCTAGAAGACACAAATTATTTTTTTTGGCTTGGCTATGTTTGCCATCTTCTTCAAAATAACCACTTTATTGGGTCAAAGTGAACTTTAAACTTTCGTTGTAGCGGGCACATCGTAGCTTGTTGCCATTCAAGTCAATTTATTATCAGTTGGTGTAAAACAAAAAGAAAAAAACAAAAAATAAAATTAAATAATGGTGAAAACTCAATCATTGGAAGCCATCCAAAACTTTAGTAAAGGGGCCGCCGCTTACTGCTCTAAGAGCCGTCTTTCGCCCCACTATTGAGACTCGTCCAACACATTAATTTTCCAAGTGACGTCATCAAGTACGTCCGGTAACCCCCCCCCCCCCCAATCCCTCCCTTTCCCTTATCCGTTCTTATAAACAATATGTCGGAAGATTAATATTATTTTTTTTATTAAATGACTGAATGTAACCTAACCTGACCTCTGACCTGACCTGACCGTTACAAGAGAAGCAGCACCGCCGACAGTGGGAAGGAAGGGGATTGGGGGGGGGGTTGTTGACTGCAATAGTGTCTGCACCCTTTGCAGAATCAATTAACTGAGAGAGACGCTGTACTGTTAAGTGACGACACTGTTGGTCACACGCACACATAATACAAACACACACAAACACACACAATGACACACACACCTCAAAACAAACAGTATACCACATTGTAGTAATACCCCGAGACAGATTGATACTATTTCTTATAGCAAACAAAATGTACTTGAAGTAAAATGGTTCCAGGAACAAGATAATTCTATTTCTGTCTTTATTAACAAATAATCAAAACAGTGTTGACGGGTTATTACATTTTTCAATTGTTCCATTAACAGAAGCATCCGTTAAATTGGGCCCCACCATTGGTAAGGCCGGCCCTGGATGGGCGTACTAGGCGGTTGTCTAGCGCCCCCACAGACCCCCCCATCCCTGCCAAAGTGGCCCCCCCCCCCATCATCTAGTACAGATCCCAGTTAAATTTCATGCTCTATGGCACCGAGGGTGCACATCTCAGAGATCTTCCAAGTACAGGTACTGACTGTGCATGCCAATGTACGAGTACAAATACTCAAGGTACAACTACAAGTACAAGTATAAACGTTTTTTTTTTAAATTTCCAGTAAGGCTATGAGTACATAATACCCTAAGTGCAAGTATGAGTACAGATAAACAAGTACCTAAGTTAAAAGTCCGAGTACAAGTACCCCCAGTACATTTCGGGTACCGATACATGGTTAACCATGTTTCTGCCCAGGGGCCACATAGGGCCTTAGGACGGGAAATTATGCAGTCAACAGAGTTTTTTTTTTTAATCAACACTTATGTCTGAGGTTCTCAAGCCTTTATAATTCGCGACCCACGGCGAGGCCTGCTCGGTTTTTCTCGACTTACTACGAGACTCGTTCGGTTTTTCTCGACTTACTACGAGACTCATTTGGTTTTTCTCGACTTACTACGAGACTCGTTCGGTTTTTCTCGACTTACTACGAGACTGGTTCGGTTTTTCTCGACTTACTACGAGACTCGTTCGGTTTTTCTCGACTTACTACGAGACTCGTTCGGTTTTTCTCGACTTACTACGAGACTCGTTCGGTTTTTATCGAGTTACTACGAGACTCGTTCGGTTTTTCTCGACTTACTACGAGACTCGTTCGGTTTTTCTCGACTTACTACGAGACTCGTTCGGTTTTTCTCGACTTACTACGAGACTCGTTCGGTTTTTCGAGACCCACCAGTACAGAAAGAAATAAACGATAATAAAAAAAAAAAGGGCAAAATTATTTTTTTTCTCGACGAAGTTTTTGTTAATGAAAATTCAAATCAGCGTGCGACCCACTACAGAGTTGTGACCCACTACAGCGTTGTGACCCACTACAGCGTTGTGACCCACTACAGAGTTGTGACCCACTACAGAGTTGTGACCCATACTTTGAGATCCAGTGAAGTAAATTGATTACAGAGGACAGTTCTCGACTCTATTATATATGAATCAATCTTTCTAAATGAAATCTGAGGTGTAGGAGGTTCTCGTCAACACATACTGACACAAGAAGTGTGTTGACGTGCGTTTAATTAATGCCAGATGATATTCACGTGTACTACATTGATGTTTATACAACATAACACAACGCAATGACGAGCTGTTATACAACTTAACACAACGCACTGACGAGCTGTTATACAACATAACACAACGCATTGACGAGCTGTTATACAACATAACACAACGCATTGACGAGCTGTTATACAACATAACACAACGCAATGACGAGCTGTTATAAGACATAACACAACGCATTGACGAGCTGTTATACAACATAACACAACGCAATGACGAGCTGTTATACAACATAACACAACGCATTGACGAGCTGTTATACAACATAATACAACGCAATGACGAGCTGTTATACAACATAACACAACGCATTGACGAGCTGTTATACAACATAACACAACGCAATGACGAGCTGTTATAAGACATAACACAACGCATTGACGAGCTGTTATACAACATAACACAACGCAATGACGAGCTGTTATACAACATAACACAACGCAATGACGAGCTGTTATAAGACATAACACAACGCATTGACGAGCTGTTATACAACATAACACAACGCAATGACGAGCTGTTATACAACATAACACAACGCAATGACGAGCTGTTATACAACATAACACAACGCAATGACGAGCTGTTATACAACATAACACAACGCATTGACGAGCTGTTATACAATATAACACAACACAATGACGAGCTGTTATACAACATAACACAACGCATTGGCAAGTTGTTGTTTTTTCAGTCAGGCAAAGTTCGTGATGTAATATAATATGGAATAAAAGCATACATGTATTTTTGTTTAGACATTGTTTATTACAAAAATGAACACAATTTTCTGGACATTGAAATTTTTTTTTGATTCACTCTAGTTTGGTTTTGTAGAGAGTTAATGTTCGGTAATTTGGGCGTATTCAATATGCTGACATGGTGGCCAGGGGAGTGTTGTGTGTTAAGGAAGCATTTATTTAATTGAGAATTGTTTTATCTTAAAAATATGCATGTAACAGAATTGGGTTGGGTCATCAGATTTTGGTTTGGAAAAAAAACAAACTATGGAAACAAAAGACGGCAAGAGGACTTGACGATAAAACACACTGACATACACATTGACACACCCACACTGACACACACACACATATATTTACACACATACACACACACACAGCCATTTAAACACAGATACACTCGACACAATCACACACAACACCCACACATATACACACACATATACACATTCCTAGAAACACACACACACATACTCTCGCACACAACTACAGAAACGCACAGATACACACTAGTAACCAACCCACGCATACTAACAGATACACACACACACACTTAACATACAGACCGAGACACTTACACACGCATACAAACAAATACATATACATTCTACAATACACAAACAAAATTATACATAGATAGACAAAAAGATGCGCACGCAAACAAATTCACCCCTACCACACAAACACACACACACACACACAATCACAAAGTCAAAGGTCACCCAATGAAACGAAGCTAACTTAAGTGCCCCCTGGAGCAATGAAGAGGTCACCGCGCCCTCCAAACGGAATATCTGGCATACTCAGGGGAGAGAACACGGGGGGGGGGGGAGGGAAAAGATCACATGGGTTTTAACAGAGTCTCAAGGATATTGAATAAAGATCTGTCGGCCATCTTGGTCACTCTCACGCTCAGAAGATTGAATTGTGCATTGTTGATCACAACAACAAATCATCAAGTCATTGAAAATTGAGAATGAAAAGCAATAAAAATAAAATAAAATCATAAAAAAATTATATAACACCAAATCGATCTTCAAAACAGTTGACCAACGGTTTAGATTTGTCATTTTCATACAAGAGTAGGAGTCTGTACTGAAAGGTGTGTGTGTGTATGTGTAGGGTCTTATTAGCTTGGGTCATTTGTCTGTTTCCCTGTGTTACTTTTTCCTAACCATAATGATTTTGCCATAAATAATACAAAAAAATATCTTCCCCCACAGCATGTAAGTACCTACTCGAGTCTGGACCAGAGCAGTCTTACTATTATTATGTCCCCCTTCCACCTCACACGAAGAATCGTGTTGGGGCCCCCCTTACAATAACTACAAAAAGATTGATTAATAAAAGTGGGATCTCCGGTCAAGTATTTGAGAGGGCCCATGCATAAGATGGCTGAGAGGGTCCAGGTATAAAATGACTGAGAGGGCCCATGTATAAGACGACTGAGAGGGCCTATGTATAAGATGACTGAGAGGGCCCATGTATAAGATGGCTGAGAGGGCCCATGTATAAGATGGCTGAGAGGGTCCATGTATAAGACGACTGAGAGGGCCCATGTATAAGACGACTCGCCTTCTCTTTTACATGTTTCATAGAACTTATTATTTGAATGTACAAAAAGCTATCCAGTCCACACTTTCTGAACCGTATATTTAAAGTATCCAATATAATTTACCCATTTATATATAAAAAATAAAAAACTAAAATTAATTTTTAAAAAATATAAATAAACAAGAACAACACAAAGCCATCTAAAACAATGTTATCGTATATCATTACTTTATAAATATAATCGTACATTTATTTTTGGACAATAAATTGAATAACATATTAAGTAACAGTATTGACAAATCTGTTCTATTTAATGAAAGCAAAAATAATATCTATTATTGCATTGACTGAACATTACTTTCAGGGAAAGCAATAAACAACGTAAAATGACATACAATTATGAGTGATTTCCCTTAGCTATTTTTTTTTTTTGGTATTGATTAGTTTTATCTTATCTCCTTACCGGTCATTGTTCACATGCCTAAATCTTCATATACTCTGTAACTGAGAGATTGGCTTTCGTTTAAGGAATCTCAGGAAATAATACATATTTTCTTAAGTATAAGTACAATGATTACTGAGAGTATATTGTTTGAAACAATATGTTATATAGTATAGTATAGTATAGTATAGTATAGTATAGTATAGTATAGTATAGTATAGTATAGTATATTATAGTATAGTAAAATATAGCATAACATAGCATAGCATAGCATATTATAGTGTAGTATAGTTTTATATGATATAGCATAATACTGCACAGTACAGTGTAGTATAGTAAAGTATATTATATTATTGTGTAGTATACTACGGTATCGTATAGTATAGAATAGTAAAGTAAAGTACAGTATAGTATAGTAAAGTCTAGTATGGTATGGCATTTTTTACCAGATAAAACCCATAATGCGGCTCTCATCGTGGTCATACGACTGGTATCGAATTTGTTTATTTAATGTTTACCTAGCCCACTGGTATCGAATTTGTTTATTTAATATTTACCTAGCCCACTGGTATCGAATTTGTTTATTTAATGTTTACCTAGCCCACTGGTATTGAATTTGTTTATTTAATGTTTACCTAGCCCACTGGTATCGAATTTGTCTATGTAATGTTTACCTAGCCCACTGGTATCGAATTTGTCTATGTAATGTTTACCTAGCCCACTGGTATCGAATTTGTCTATTTAATGTTTACCTAGCCCACTGGTATTGAATTTGTCTATGTAATGTTTACCTAGCCCACTGGTATTGAATTTGTCTATTTAATGTTTACCTAGCCCACTGGTATTGTATTTGTCAATCTAATGTTTACCTAGACCACTGGTATTGAATTTGTCTATGTAATGTTTACCTAGCCCACTGGTGCAGAATTTCTCAACATAACGTTCCAGTATTGCAAGTCATGAGTATGAAAACACATTAAATTAATAACAAACTACTTTTTGAAAGGGAAGTAATAAATCAAATACAGATTGAAAGTTACGTTGTGTTGACATTATAGATAAAAGGGAAGTAAGAAATGACAGAATAAAGGGGAGTAATAATAGACACTTATAGGCTATGAAGAAAGCATTGTACAAAGAAAGATCCCGTTACCCGCAACTCGATGAAACTTTATGCCTGTCGTCTGATGTATTCTCTACGCCCCTCCCTCGAGGTATGGGGGCGGGGTGGGTGGGGAGGGGGGCTTCAGCTCGTCCCCAGGGGGGATAACCCACGGGCCGTTACTTAAATCATCGTTTTGGATAATTGATGAGAATCGGTAAGTGGACGAAGTCCGGTGTGTAAGCGGATTGGCGTTGCCCCAATTATCAGGAGGGGATTATCTCTTTAGAAACGCCAGACCGGATCAGAAGCTAATGTCACCCAGATGTCATACCAGATGTCAATTTCCCAAAAGTCTCACTCATATGAAAGAATAAAAAAAAACAAAAGCAAAAAAAAAAAAAAAATAAAAAAAATATAAAAACAACCCCATGCCATGTTTAGCATCTAGCTGTAGCCAAATGTAATCAGCGTACACAATATAATAAATTTGCAATACAGCACTGAATGTATATGATGTTTGAAAATGACTAACTGACTGTACTGTTTGTTATACATTTGAAAAAAAAAGTCCAATTAAATGTAATAGATTTGAAAAGCTAATTGAAGTCGATACATTTGCTTCTAATTAACTAAAGGGTAAAACCATCGTAATAAATAACGGAATATAATAATTTTGGAGTTACACTATTAAATAAAATAAATTTGATAATAAACTATATTGAAACGAACGAACTACATTTGATAGTATTCGCTAGTATTCAGAATTTGATGTTCAACTCTTCTGGGTAAAAAAGCAGCCAAAAAAAAAAAAAAGCAGCCAAAAAAAAAAAAGCAGCCAATAAAAGCTAACTTGGTTTGTTTATAATTCATTTGAAACTTTTAACTTATGTCAATATTTCAATAACTTTTATAAATGTAATGCTGGCATGATTAAAGAGATTTTTAAAATAACGCTATAACTTTAAAAAACACTTGGCAAATGTTGATTTTAAAGCAAGTAACCAGTAAGATTGAAAAATAAAGCTTCAGAAATATTAAAATATCACAGTGCAAGTTTAGAACAAATCACATGACAACGACGTCAGAGATTTTTTTTTACCAAAATCAAAGATGGCTGCATGTCAATTATATAATGAAGTACAACATTGCATAAATTTAATTGTATGTATGGTGAGAACAGTTTCATATACAGCCAGTGCCGCCGAGAGGGGGGGCAGGGGGCAAATACCCAGGGGCCCGGCGATTTTTAGGTCGGGTTTTAGGGGCCCGGACTGAGCTGGCCAATCAACTTTTGAAAATATTATTATCAGCACGGTGGGGGGGGGGGGGTGACAGCCCTGCCCAGGGGCCCAAAATTTCTGTCGGTGGGCCTGTATACAGTCGATGTGGGTGAATAGTCCTAATGGTATTTATAGGTAATTTCGGATTCTAATTTTGGAGCCGCTTAGAACTAATCAACAAACCTACTTTAGCTGGTAAATCAACAACCACATCGACGACAGCTAGGTGCAGCATCAAGAACGTTCACATAAATAGGCTGAGGGGGGCCCTTATATTTTCTATTTTGGGCCCTAATGAATGACAATCTGTGCACTTGTCAGACAGGGGCTTCGGATAACATAATATAACAGTGCGTTTATCAGTGAGGGGGCCCCAATTATAAAACATAACGTAACAGCGGGTTTATCAGTGAGGGGGCCCCAGTTTTAAAACATAACATAACAGTGGGTTTATCAGTGAGGGGGCCCCAGTTTCACAACATAACGTAACAGCGGGTTTATCAGTGAGGGGGCCCCAGTTTGAAAACATAACATAACAGTGAGTTTATCAGTGAGGGGGCCCCAGTTTCAAAACATAACGTAACAGCGGGTTTATTAGTGAAGGGGCCCCAGTTTGAAAACATAACGTAACAGCGGGTTTATCAGTGAGGGGGCCCCAGTTATAAAACAGAATTATGGACACAAAGTTTGTAAGCGTCAATATTTACAGCATTTTTTTTCCTAATAGGGCACTCAGTGTACCTTTAGTGCCCCCACCCCTTTCGCAAAATATACTTTTTCCTTAGGCTCCCTAAAACAAATCTTTGCATACGCCCCTCCCCCCAACAAAAGCCAGATCGACCCTGGCTGTATTGTTTGTCATAATTTAGAACTTTCATACCAGGGAATGTTTACAATCTTCTTACAATCTCCCCCCCCCCCCTCGTCTGCCGCCACTAGATACGCCGTTGGGGGGACGGGACGGGTTGGAGGAATATCAGCCCCACCAGATACCTGTGTTAGTAGGAAGAAAGATCCCGTCCTACCAAGTTAAGGACAGTCCAGGGAAGACTGCATTCAACTCTCCCCCTCCCTCCCCCCTCCCTCCCCACCCAAAAGTAAAGATTAATGCAAATGACCAATTATCTTCCTGTGTGCCCACTGCTGAGATTGAGTGGTAACACGATGTGGGCAACATACCTACCACAAACACCACCACCACCGCCGCCACCGCCACCGCAACCACCACTCCCCCACACACCCCCCCCCCACACACACCACCGCAATTCAATCATTATGTTTGACCACTGAGCAGTACTTTCATTGACAGCGTTCAGGACGCTCCAGCACGTACACTAGGGGGTGCTGCCGGTCAAAGTATTTTGTCTGTCTTTGAATGTTGACACAAAGTGCACTAGCCGCTCCTCTCTCCCCTCCACCCTCCCGTGTTTACTAAGCGTAGACTTTTATGGACGCAGATTTATTAATGTCTTTGAAATTTTATTCTTTGCCGATCTGTCCAATTAAATTTAACGAGTTTCATTTATTTTTACTAATACATAAAGGTCAACAACACGTTTGACTATTCATGAAATATCGACGCTTGCTGGTACAACTGGTACAACATAAGTGATAGAGACTAACTTGTACAAAAGTACGTAATAAAGTATAGACATATTTGAAATATTAAAGGACACAGAAGCGGTATATTGTCTTAGAGACACACTTGTGTTATAGGACACTACATACAACACTTCATACAGCATTACACATAGTACTTCATATAGCACAAAATACATTATTACACATATCACTTCATATAGCACTACATAACCACTTCATACATCCTTACAAACAACTCTTCAAATAGCACAACAAAAAATACTTTATAAACACTGCATGTTTAACTTCATATAATCTAACATATTGCATCACAAAGAACACATCATACAATAATAATACGTTCAGCACTCCTCATATAGCGCTACAGTGAATACTCCATCTAGCACTATATATTGCTATAAATTTTACAGTTAAAAAATAAAAAAAATAAATAACAAATCAATTTAAATTAGAAATAATGTAAGGAACATTAGCTCCATACACTCACATCTCCACTTCACAATGAGCACAATAGGTGAAGCATGCTCACCCATAGAATCCCGTACCCTTAGGCTGTACACCAGGCTCTCATTTCATAATCAAGTTGGAAGTCCCACGGATATCAGATATATTTCTAGCTGAAGTACATATTAATACATAAAGTTAATGGACAGTTCGCCATTCCCTCTGGCTGAGCTCATTCATTGGTTGTTTGTTGACAAAACAATACAGGGTTTTTTGAAATCAATAAGAACTGTTTAAAATATGGGATTATAACAGACAAGTTTTCTGGCTTTAAAATTCTGTTGTGCTTGAAATAACATGAAACACAAAAACATATCGTATTCATTGTTTTTTTAGACTAGAATTAGAATGACAACCAATCAGCCGCGAAATAAATTAACCTCAGCAAATGTAGTAAAACATCTCTTGTCGATAGGAATACACATGATATTATTATACAGTATTACATCATGGCTTATTTCGTTCAAGGCTGGGATAAAGACAAGAATATTTTAAATAGGAAACATAACTTTTTTTTTGAAATTTCTAATCACAGCTGGACGGACAGTCATGGTCAAGCAATAGGCCCTCGCCCCTAAGCACATGTAGCAACATTAAAACAAATTATCTGAGGCAGTCAATTATAAGTCAGAGAGAAACAATCAGTGGTAATCGAGGTACTTACATAGTAAGCAAACAAAAAAAAAACAACATATATTAGAACTACCGGGGGGGGGGGCGGGACAACGGAAGGACATTTGGTGGCCCTATAGAAAGGTACAAAGTTGGCCCTATTTAACGGTACAACAGCTGTGGCCCTTTAGAAAGATACAATTGTGGCCCTATAGAAAGGCACAACTGTGGCCCTATAGAAAGGTACAACTGTGGCCCTATAGAAAGGTACAAATGTGGCCCTATTAAAAGGTACAACTGTGGCTCTATTGAAATGTACAACTGTGGCCCTATTGAAAGGTACAACTGTGGTCCTAGACAGAAATGCTCTTAAGGCTGCCGCTGAAAAATGTTTAGGGCACTTAAATAATGTATGACAACCGGACAACTGTTTTACTAAGAATTTTACTTTTGATTGGTCAACTTAGTATGTTACTTTGACTGGGGTAACTGTTTTACTATCTATTTTACTTTGACTGAGCAACTGTTTTACTTAGTATTTAACTTTGACTGGGAAACTGTTTTACTTAGTATTTAACTTTGACTGGGAACCTGTTTTACTTAGTATTTAACTTTGACTGGGAAACTGTTTTACTTAGTATTTAACTTTGACTGGGCAACTGTTTTACTTAGTATTTAACTTTGACTGGAACACTGTTTTGCTTAGTATTTAACTTTGACTGGAACACTGTTTTACTTAGTATTTAACTTTGACTGGAACACTGTTTTACTTAGTATTTAACTTTGACTGGAACACTGTTTTACTTAGTATTTAACTTTGACTGACAAAATTTTTTACTTAGTATTTTACTTTGACTGGAAAACTGTTTTACTTAGTATTTTACTTTGACTGGGCAACTGTTTTACTTAGTATTTAACTTTGACTGGGAAACTGTTTTACTTAGTATTTTACTTTGACTGGAAAACTGTTTTACTTAGTATTTAACTTTGACTGACAAAATTTTTTACTTAGTATTTTACTTTGACTGGAAAACTGTTTTACTTAGTATTTTACTTTGACTGGGCAACTGTTTTACTTAGTATTTAACTTTGACTGGGAAACTGTTTTACTTAGTATTTTACTTTGACTGGAAAACTGTTTTACTTAGTATTTAACTTTGACTGGAACACTGTTTTACTTAGTATTTAACTTTCACTGGGAAACAGTTTTACTCAGTATTTTACTCTGACTGGGAAACTTTATTTTCCGTGTTAACATAGATCTACCTTCATCTTAAAATATCTTTTCACTCCGTTAAAGTTCTAAGTACTTCCATTTTGTTTACGTCCTGTCAAAGAAAAACATCAGCATTAGATATTTTGCTTCCGGGCTTATAGATGTAGACATTGAATGAGGAAGTGGTACTTATTAGATTTATTATTTATTCAACTCATTATTATTCAGTTTTAGGCGTGTTTCCAGACGCTATTTTGTTCCTGCTAGGCTGGCCTGACTTTGTGTTAAATAATTTTCTCTACACTTTAGTTTTATTTCTCCTTGTCTTTTCTTTTTTCTTACTTTCTTTTTTCTTTTTACTTTCTTATTTAAGTTTTTTTTTTCTTAGATGAAAGTTCAACCACTGTTATACGAGTATATTTGTTCACAATCAGCGAGTTACTACCCCTCACTATATAGCAACCATCTACAACCCACAAACAACACAATCAGCGGGTCACACCTCCCTACATAGCAACCATCTACAACCCATTCAAGTGTGCGGCTCATTAAGCCATTGACGTCATTATTTAGACAATTTCTTTTAATCCATAGTTATCCAGGACGCAGGGTTATCCTGCTTGCAGACAGGTGTGGTGGTAGTGTACCCTTCCCAACCTTCCGTCCCCTACGTAACTCACAAAATGCGAGGTGCTAAGACTTAACAATAAGGTCGGCTAAACTTGTGCTGACCCTTCGGTTAACACTAATCTTACCCCTTAGAATTCACAGTTGTATAGTTTAAAGAAAAAAACATTATGCTCCGATCAATGAAATAAATTTGTGGTGTCCAGAATATAAATATAGCGTATTTTTATATGAATTTTAGTATAAAGTGTTCTCGTAGATATAAATTAACTCCCTTGGAACTATTTTTATCCATTCCAATTTTTTTAAAATAAAGAACAAATAAAATGTTGAAATTGCCTACTACATGTATCAGTCTGCGTGTTCTGTCAGATATTTCTGTCGGCAGAGTTCACTCATTCAGCAATTTAAAACAATATATTTTAAGGCGTAAAATGCCTCAACCGTCTATTGTGGTCTTAGCAAGGCTAATATGATCTAGAGAAACATTTTCATAGGCAATGGAGCACAATAACGAGCACTGCTAGCCCGAGCAGAAGTGTATTTTGGGGATTCTCATTTTTAAACTACGAATCTTAAGAACACAAATCTACATTCTTTAATCATTTCAAAACTAATTATTTACAGTTTTCTTTGTACAGAAATATTTATACTTATACTTTTTTTTCACGCATTGACTGGATTATAATATGACTGTGTTAAAATATATGACAAGCTGCGATTTTTGTTTACGCGGGACGAGGCGTGAGTGTTGCCGGTCTTAGTCCTATTTATAGAAAATGCTTTATAATGGTACTGTGTTTATTGAATATAGTTAGAATAATCATTAATAAAAAAAAACAGCTACAAGTTTTAAAAAAATATATATAACATTCATATATATATATATATATATATATATACATACCGTGTATATTGTTAGTCTAATAATTTATACAATATGTAAATCATTGTTCGTTTGTGCTTTGCATATAGCAGAAAAAACATCAATACATTTTTCTCTAAGAGTTATAACCGGCAACGCCCCTGCCCCTACGTTTTTTTTTAAATATATATTTCCATTTTGCTTTATTATAAAAAAAAAAAGAAACAAACCAAGTACCACATATAACGTGCCGACAGCGAAGTTGACGTCACTTCCGCTGGATTTAATTTATTTGAAGTAGATCGTCTCCCCTTTTTACAGGACCAGGTGGGTACGGGTCAGTGTGACCCGCTGTCTGGTATGGCTTATTATCTAACGGTTAAAATTTAATACCTCATAACATGTCATGTGCAAAAAGTAGAAAAAAAAAGCAACAATGCTTTCACGGCAGTCTAGCCAGTATGCATTCAAAATGGCCGAACAACGTCAAATGTAGTACCACCATTCACACGTAGGAGTGAAATCAATACACATGGGTATGAGAAAGTAGTCCCCATTCATTTATAAGTTTTTTTTTTTAAATTGCTTTTTTTTTTGTTTTAAAAAAAAAATCACGTCGACCAGCCTATAAAAAATTGTATCAATATTTTAGCAGTTTTAAAATGCGGCTCATTACCACGATACCACACGACCCGATACTTTATGTACATTGCATAATAAATGCAAGTGACGACCATTAGTATCGATACTCAACGGTACTCGTGACTGTCAATGGAAATGTATTCGCATGGCGTGTCTCCCGTGTGTGGAGTTATCTGCCTGCGCTTTAATTAAAGTTGTAAATATGACATCTGATGTTCCACTTTACTGGCAAACATTATGGGGGGTGGGGGTGTGTGTGGAGGGGGCAAGAGAATGAGTGAAGAGGGTGTGTGTGTGTGTGTGTGTGGGGGGTGATGTCATGTGACATTCCCGTAGATGGTAACTAAACAGGGTCAAATTTGTCAACTTCTCTTTCTCTACTTTTTTTTTTTCTCCCCAGGTGAGCCCTGATCATCCCCTACCTGGGTGACGCCCATACATAGATGGTGAGCGCTACGACAGGTCTACAGGTCACACTCTGATTAAGTAGGAATTTATACTGGTAAAGGGGGGGGGAGGAGGAGAAGGGAGGTGTACTTCTGGAAACCAGCTATTTCCAGATTTGCCTGTATTTGAGAACGGCTGAGTCTGAGAGCTTTTAGAGTTTAGCGGAAAAAAAAATATTTTTTTTTCTAATATATGCATTTTAATTGGGCCCAAATAAAAGGGGGGGGGGGAAGGGGTGGACAGTTGAAATGAGTGAATTAGAAACTGGAATGTTGAGCTCTTCAGAAATCTGGATATACAATAATGATAAACATATTTAAACATTTTTAGAGAAAAAATTTTAAAAAAATCGGGAGGATTATAAGTCAAAAACCGAGAAATTGACATGGTAGGTCGATAATTGTTCTGAGAGTTGTGTCAAAGTAAGAGACAAATATTTTTAAGAATTGTGTCAAAGTAAGAGACAAATATTTTTAAGAATTGTGTCAAAGTAAGAGACAAATATTTTTAAGAATTGTGTCAAAGTAAGAGACAAATATTTTTAAGAATTGTGTCAAAGTAAGAGACAAATATTTTTAAGAATTGTGTCAAGTAAGAGACAAATATTTTTAAGAATTGTGTCCAAGTAAGAGACAAATATTTTTAAGAGTTGTGTCAAAGTAAGAGACAAATATTTTTAAGAATTGTGTCAAAGCAAGAGACAAATATTTTTAAGAATTGTGTCAAACTAAGAGACAAATATTTTTTAAGAATTGTGTCAAAGTAAGAGACAAATATTTTAAAGAGTTGTGTCAAAGTAAGAGACAAATATTTTAAAGAGTTGTGTCAAAGTAAGCCTATGAGACACATGTACCGTCAAAGTAACAGATACTTCGAGATTACCGTTTTAAATGAACGTGCAACTCGAGTTAACGTGCTTGCACAACTCACAATGACTACAGCCGTGGTGTCCAGTTTCTTACCCACATCCTCTATAGCTGACCTCTGCATTCTTCTTGGCCCGCGGGCCAAGTTCCGGGCCTTCCCGGTTGTTTGATTCCACCCCACCTCCCCCTGTGCCCCGGTCACGTAGACACTTCATTATATTATTTTATATCAGAATCCATCCGTCTGCTGTTATTCTGGCCCTTGTGTCTAATTTAATGGGGCCCCGCAGTTCAAAGAGTTCGCTAATCAATGATCTAATTAATAAAAGGTATGTGTACCTTCCTGGAACATCAGAAATTTTGATTTTTTTCAAATATAATAGTATCAATAATAATTATTTTGTCAGCAAATGATTCTCTGTAAAAAAAAAAAGCAAAGAAGAAATAGGTTAAAAAAAATATCTCAAATTATCATAAAAAAAAGTAGCAGATAATAACACATGTGTTGTTTTCATTATGAAGATTGGTTGCATGAGATCTAAGTTGATAGAATTTCACACCGTTTGTATATCACTAAGTATCAGGGCAGGCCCGCAGCGTGCGGGGGGGGGCAAGGGGCCGCCCACCTGCTTTTTGTCTGGCCCCCTCTGCTTATTTGCTCTACTTAGTAAAATGTATTACCTGCCCCCCCTGCTATTGCCTGGCCCCTGCTGAAGAATGCCTGGCCCCTGCTGTAGAATGCCTGGCCCTTGCTGTAGAACGCCTGGCCCCTGCTGTAGAATGCCTGGCCCCTGCTGTAGAACGCCTGGCCCCTGCTGTAGAACGCCTGGCCCCTGCTGTAGAATGCCTGGCCCCTGCTGTAGAACGCCTGGCCCTTGCTGTAGAATGCCTGGCCCCTGCTGTAGAACGCCTGCCCCTGCTGTAGAATGCCTGGCCCCTGCTGTAGAACGCCTGGCCCCTGCTGTAGAACGCCTGGCCCCTGCTGTAGAACGCCTGGCCCCTGCTGTAGAATTTTCACGTTACGGGGCTGTATCAGGGCCGCTTTATCAGCTAGGCACAGTAGGCACAGTAGGCACTGTGCATATGGCCTACTGACTTTTCAAGGGCCTACGAAAGCCAGAACATAAAGTGAAAACAAGCTCAGAATGCCAATAAAATTTAATAATGTTTATATTAAAGTAACCATATACAGCCGTGTGAGATGAGCACGTCAAGCTGCAGTGCTGTAAGTTACAGTATGTAAAATTTTCGGCTCATTGTCTTAGCATAGTCACATATGACGTCCTCAAAAGTTTATTTAGATTTCAAATCGCAAAGAAGTGCGGGTGCATTCTTGAAAAATATTTAAAATGAAGATGGGGAGGGTCTACGACTTTGAAAGTGCCTAGGGCCTACGATGACCTTAAAACGGCCCTGCTAGGTCAGAGATGACTCAGAGATGATTCAAGATGCTGATCCCGCCAAACTTCCCCTCTCTCCCTTTGTAATAAACGCCCACAGCCTTATCAATATTGTCCCGCATGAAAGCTAATACTAGCACTGAGACAACCGACTGCCATATCAGCATCAATCCAAAATCGTGCAAATATTACGTTTATTAATATCCACAATCAGTAATGTCAATATGTAATTTTTGTCTTTTGAAATTCTCCATTTAGCCAGCCATTCAATCAGGAGGCAAGTAAGTAAATCTGATAATCAATAATGAAAATTGATAGATAAAAAAAATTAAATTAAATGGAACCATGGCCCTATAAAATGTAACGATTTCATGGGAGGGCACAGATCTGTGAAATATTATACTGAGACTGGCCTTTGTACATTTAACATCAATAGAATTTTAAAAAAATATAATTCGGATCTGAAATTCCTAATCGGTTTCAAGTTGGAGCACTATCTATCTATCTATCTATCTATCTATCTATCTATCTATCTATCTATCTATCTATCTATCTATCTATCTATCTATCTATCTATCTATCTATCTATCTATCTATCTATCTATCTATCTATCTATCTATCTATCTATCTATCTATCTATCTATCTATCTATCTGTCTGTCTGTCTGTCTGTCTATCTATCTATTTGGATAAATATCAAAATATTAATTCACTCTTAACCCGCACATCCAGGCATTTCCTCTCAAACATCCACAGACAGACTAACTCAAAAACCAAACAGATATCCATCAGTGGCGTACCTAGGAATTTTGAGGCCCGCGGGGCTCGGCTCTTCGGGGGCCCCTGCATGTTGACTTCGACATCATGACATGAAATAATGTACTTAATATTTAATGTAAAAAAAAAATAAGTTCGGACACTCCTTTGGAGCCTTTCCCTCAAGCTGGGGCCCGGGGAAAACTTTCAAATTTGGACCCCCCTTCCCCCCTCCCTTAGTTACGCCACTGATATCGACACGGTCTTACACTCGCTAACCTATTCAATCTCTGTCCCCCAACACCATTTGGACCCTAACGCTATAAAGGGTGAGATGTTAATCTCTAGACCAGTTCTAATGGTTAGGAAAATTAAGTAGTTGCATAGCCCGCCCCCTCCTCCCCCTCCCCCCCCCACCCTAAACTATAAAGGGGGGACCTCCTATCGGGACTTTTTATATTTACTAAAAAAAACGACCAAACAGGGGTGCAGAGGCAGAGCGATTGACACAGATTTTTAAGTGGAGGTGAGTATCCTTTTAAAAAATCAGCGGCCTTTAGTACAATCCAGGGGGCTCGAAATATATACCTTTGTTGCCAAGGGCCTATAAAAGGTACATTTGCATAGGGGCCCCGCTAACAAAACGAATGGACGGCTCATCTTGATCCTATATGGGGGGGGGGGCGGGGGCACACTCTTGGCACAACTTCCCCTCTCCCCCACCCCTCGCGTATAACTCATTCTTCTACATCTTCACTTGCGATGGGCCATGACGATACAACGGTGAAAGTATGCGACTAGCATCTTGGGGCTCGAACCGCACATCAGTACCACTCTAATGGAGATCACAACCCATGCTCCAACTTTTCGCCACGTCAATTATACAGACTCACTGAAACATTCGAAGAGTGAGAAGATTTATATATATATATAAGCAAATGTATTATACCCTTTTATTGTTTCTGGGGGAGGGGGTGAGGGAGGGGGTGCTATGAAGCTTAACAAGTTGTCCTCATCCTATTATTTTTTCCAGAGTCATTACGTCATCAGCAACAGAGACAACATTCCATCTCCCCCCCCCTTTCCTTCGCCCATCGACCATTCACTAAATAAATATTTCCACAAGATTTAAATTTGATTTTAAACCGATCGTTAAAGTCTGTACTGTACACATTACCTCCCCTACCCCCCTCCCCCCATCTGATTTGTCGGTCTAACCAAATCGACCAATCTATATCCGTCTTACAAAAAGACGTCCTTAATAATGACATTGACAATTGTTAATATTTCAAGGTCAAAGTTCAAAGTTTTTTTCTAAAGTTATTTTTTTTTTTCAATCTACAGTTTTTCCCCCTTAAATTTCTCTTTTCCTCCCCATGCTCTCTTCTCTCTCTCTCTCTCTCTCTCTCTCTTTCTCTCTCTCTCTCTTTCTCTATCTCTCTCCCCCTCCCCTCCCTTCACCAAACATTGTTAGTGTAGAGGTGTTAGATTGGTAATGATGCTGAAAAAAAACCCATTCCCCTAAGGGGCCCCCGGATGAAACGCTGGGGCCATTATGTCAAAAGTGTCGGGAGTAGTGGACGTGCTGGGTGGTGAGGTAGGGGCTAATGGTGGGGTTGGGGGGGGGAGAGGGAGGGTGCGGGCTCAGACTCTAAATGAGTCAGCTGATTGTCACGTGATGAAAACCATGCTTCCCACACCCAATGGACAGAGCCTGTGTTTTATATTTTCTTGGACATTTAACGAGGAATCAACCTTCTCTATGTGGACATTTAACGAGGAATCAACCTTCTCCTCTATGTGGACATTATCTGTCTGGTATTACTCTAAAGTCTGGAAGATATTACAAAATAAATAGACCAAAATGTCTCTTGTTTTAGCGGAGATGTTTAATTTACAGCTTTTGTGGACATTTTTTTTAGAACAGCCAATCAATATCATACTATTGTACTGGCCAGCCAATATCATACTACTCTACTGGTCAGCCAATATCGAACTACTCTACTGGTCAGCCAATATCATACTACTCTACTGGTCAGCCAATATCATACTACTCTACTGGTCAGCCAATATCATACTACTCTACTGGTCAGCCAATATCATACTACTCTACTGGTCAGCCAATGTCATACTACTCTATTGGTCAGCCAATATCATACTAGCCTACTGGTCAGCCAATGTCATACTACTCTACTGGTCAACCAATGTCATACTACTCTACTGGTCAGCCAATATCATACTATTCTACTGGTCAGCCAATATCATACTACTCTACTGGTCAGCCAATATCATGCTACTCTAATGGTCAGCCAATATCATACTACTCTGCTGGTCAGCCAATATCATACTACTCTGCTGGTCAGCCGATATCATACTACTCTGCTGGTCAGCCAATATCGTACTACTCTACTGGTCAGCCAATATCATACTACTCTACTGGTGAGTCTGCTCAGAAAAGTCTCCTGTTGTGAGAGAAAACAATTTAGAAAATTCAGACTTTTTGTTCCAGGCCATCTAACTATGTACTAACTACTAACAAGTCTGTTTTTTATTTTTGAAATGTCTTCCTTAAACAGTGATAAATGGCAATTTAGAAAGTCTGTAAACGTGCAAGAATCTTAGGAAGGGGTGAAGGAAGGTTTTTAAGAAATTTAGGTAAATGTTTTTATCTGTAAAAAAACAACAAACAACAACAGCAACAACAACAACTAAACAGATAAACAGACGAGAACTTCACAAAATAAAAACACATTTACATGTGTAATCTAATTTATAGAAAGTCCTAGCAGAGAGTTGGTTAGAGAGTAGATCGAAGAGTGGAATATTTTAAAAAGTCCTAGCAGAGAGTTGGTTAGTGATTAGATCGAAGAGTGGAATATTTTAGAAAGTCCTAGCAGAGAGTTGGTTAGAGAGTAGATCGAAGAGTGGAATATTTTAGTAAGTCCTAGCAGAGAGTTGGTTAGAGAGTAGATCGAAGTTTGGTATATTTTGTTTACAAACACATTCCACTAGTAGCAGACATTGAAGTACACTTGACACAACTCTGACTTAACAATAACACTACTCTTCATGTACGTAATAATAATAATAATAATATTGTTAGTACGTAACGATACAATTCTATATGTAATTCTGTAAATACGTGACAATATTACTGTAATTCATTTTTTACGTGACATGAACACAATACGTGTAATTCTTTAGGTACGAGAGAGTGCAATATTTTTTAGAGCATTTTCGAAAAAAAATGCTCTATTGTCCCCGTTTTGTCTGTCTGTCTGTCTGCCTGTCTGTCATCACCCTAGATCTCAACAACCATAAGTCCTAGACCCATGATGTATATATCATTTTGTAGGTCTTGGCCTGCCATGTGTGCAGCAAAAGTTCATTTCGCGATCTGACCTCTGAGGGCCGTAAAAGGGGGCTTATAAAGTACCGTTTTTTACAACATAAGCTATATTAACAAAGTAGCGCCCTAGATCTCAGCAACCATAGGTCCTAGACCAATGATGTATACATCATTTTGTAGGTCTTGGCCTGCCAAGTGTACATCAAAAGTTCATTTCGCGATAGGACCTCTGAGGGCCGGGCTTTAGGGCTCCTAAGGGGCTTATATATTATATATATGGCCCCATTCTACACCTTGTACGTTCAATAACCCATTCATTTGGTGCGAAATACTGCAGCTCGTAGTTTCACCAAGATTTATTAAGAAACTCATCAAATGAAATAGTAAGCTTGTGTTTTGAGTTTAATTGAAAGTATCAGAGCAATGCAACAATTGACGGAGTTTTCGGACGATTAAATGACTATAATTTCGAATGTTTTCAATTATGAGTCCTATTTCAGTAACCACAAACCACTTGTAGTTAGATTTAAGAGAAAATAATTTTTTTTCAAATATAAAGAAACGTCTTTATAATTTTTTACAGATATATGCATTACACAATTGAATTTATAAACATTTCCAAAATTTACAAATATTTACTGAAAGCTAACAAATGTACTGATACATAACACGAAAATGCGCTAACACGTCCTGTGTCCAGAATGGAACAGGCTTAATTGCTTGTTTTTTAATCCGCATGAAAGAATGGACAGGTCAAATATTGGCGATTACGGCCGAGCGCTTTAAGATAGAGAGTCATGGACTGACCCATTCAATGCAGTGTTCCTGACACCTGACCTTCCCCCCCCCCTGCAACACCAGCCCCGTAGCGTGAAAATTCTACAGCAAAGGCCAGGCATTCTACAGCAGGGGCCAGGCAGGGGTACGGGGCCAGGACAAAATGCAGTGGAGGCCCGGGCACCAGGCCCCTCCCCCGCACGCTACAGGCCTGCACCCCCCCCCCACATACACTCTTCTACCAACACAAAAAACTTGTGGTTGGCGGAATGATGATAGGCATAACAATAAAATAAACAAACATTGACACGCAAAACTCAAACACGCGCGCACATAATTCAATAAAATATTCAGGTTGACGTGACTTACTGAAAAGACTTCAGCCTGACACCAAATTTCAACTAAAAAAAAATATAAACCAAAAAAAAAAAAAAATGTATAAAAAAATCAAAGATCTACAAAAAAAAAAAATGTCTCGGTTTTTTTTTTTTGTTTTCTTAAATTTCTGAAAATATTTTAATAGAAACGTCACACTTCCGGCCGTTGATGGACAATGAGAAAATTTTTCAGGGCATATATCCCAACCCCCCTCCCCTTTTCGTTGTCTTGGAAACGATTCCATTCAGCTTCTTCTGCCCCGTTAGCGTTCTATTAACTTTTCGTTTAACCTCTGACGCCCTGCCAACTTGTAATATTTTCTGTGGGGAGATGGGTGGTTTCAAGGAACGACGATGTACTTTGGTTTAATTGCCAACTTTTCAAACCGGCCTTTTCATTATTATTATTATTATGTTCTTTTCGGTACGTTTTTGAAAAGCATTTTGAAAGAAATGAGAACGTTTTAAATCTATTTATAGAAAAACAGAAAGTAATTTAATATATTATGGAAGCTTTACTTGCTACATAAATTAAAAAAATTCAATAAAATGATTAGAACTATTTAATGGTGCGCTCATTTCGTCAATGTTTTTTTTTTATAAATTATTAAATGTTTACAACACTAACCTCTATTGTTGATGCTGTTGCCATGGTACCGGGCTGCCAACAGTAAGGCCAAAATATGGGTGTCGACTGTCGACCTGAAGGTACCTGGTTCGATCTCCGGTGAGGACCAAGGACATTTTTCTGGTCTTTGCTCAAGTTCCCGATATATCCATGGTCATTGGACTATCTACTATGATGAAAGAAGGGCACGATAAAAACCTTCCCATTATAGGATCTAAGAGATTTCATCTCATCCTTACTGGGACTTCACACACTCACCGTGTCGTCCGCATGACATAGAGACAGGGTCATCTTAAGGTCATCAAAGGCCCCTGTGCATCAAATAAAGTATGCCCCCCCCCCGACTAGAGAATATTTTAACCTCGGCTAGTTAAGCAAGCTGAAAATATAGCAGTAAGTTCAAGGGTTTGATATGTTATCTAAAAGATAAGGAAATGTTTCACATATTTCAGCAGACAGCTGTGATTGATATATTTGGGTGGAATGTTTTTAGACAAATACTTTTTTTGTGATAAATATTACATATTTTGGCATTAGTCTACAATCAACCCATGAATAAAGTCATTTAGATCAGTTCACACTGTCGAGTGTCGATGTTCTCATATAGGGAAATTTAGGTCATCGATTTGTTTCATTTTTTTTAAATGTGTCCCTGAAAAGTTGTGATGCTTTAAAACTGCCAAATAGATGTTTTTTTGCAGAGCAGTAATTTCACCATTTTCATCATAGCTGAGAATGAAATGGCCATGGAGGCACCACCGGAGACGTAGGTGGGTGAATGGACACACCGGGAGTCGAACCCATAACCCACAGCATGCAGATCAAGCTGCATCTCTAACATCCGGCTCGCGGCCAAAGCGTCACCCACCCACCCAGCCACCCGGCTCCCATTTCATCATTTTATCCCAACTGAGCGCCATGATGGAAATTTAGTTCCCTTTAACTTCATGGAATAGACTTCTCAAGTGACAGATCACACTGAAGTAGTAGTGGTAGTGGTAGTAATAGTAGTAGTAGTAGTAGTTGTTGTTGTAGTTGTAGTTGTAGTTGTAGTAGTAGTAGTAGTAGTGGTGGTAGTAGTGTTAGTGATAGTAGTAGTAGTAGTAGTAGTGGTAGTAGTGGTAGTAGTAGTAGTAGTAGTAGTAGTAGTAGTGGTAGTAGTAATAGTAGTGGTAGTAGTAGTAGTAGTAATAGTGGTAGTAGTAGTAGTAGTAGTAGTAGTAGTCGTGGTAGTAGTGGTAGTAGTGGTAGTAGTAGTAGTATTGGTAGTAGTAGTGGCATCGGTAGTAGTAGTGGTATTGGTAGTAGTAGAAGTAGTAGTAGTAGTGGTAGTGGTAGTGGTAGTTGTAGTAGTAGTAGTAGTAGTAGTAGTAGTAGTAGTAGTAGTAGTAGAAGTAGTAGTGGTAGTAGTAGTGGTAGTAGTGGTAGTGGTAGTAGTAGTAGTAGTAGTAGTAGTAGTAGTGGTGGTAGTAGTGGTAGTAGTGGTGGTAGTGGTAGTAGTGGTAGTAGTAGTAGTGGTAGTGGTAGTAGTAGTGGAAGTAGTGGTATTAGTGGTTGTGGTAGTGGTAGTGGTAGTAGTGGTAGTAGTAGTAGTAGTAGTGGTAGTAGTGGTAGTAGTAGTGGTAGTAGTAGTAGTAGTGTTAGTAGTAGTAGTAGTGGTAGTAGTAGTAGTAGTAGTAGTAGTAGTGGTAGTGGTAGTAGTAGTGGTAGTAGTAGTGGTAGTAGTGGTAGTAGTAGTGGTAGTAGTGGTAGTAGTAGTAGTGATAGTAGTAGTAGTGATAGTAGTAGTAGTTGTAGTAGTAGGAATAGTAGTAGTAGGTGTGGTATTTATTCTTGAGTGTAAACTCGATCCAGAGAGATTAATTATTCAGCTGAATGGGTTCCATGCAATGCCCAATGCCTAAACTTAGCTTGTTCGGCTGCCTTTGAATGTTGACCAGTAGTAGTAAACACTGTAAGTAATAACAGTATATTATGTTTTAGCGCTTCACCAATGAAATGGTTAACTCTTACAGAATGCGTAGAGGAAGGGAAAAACAGCTCAACAGCTATACAAAGTTCACTATGTTGTCTGCTTGAATAAATGACATGATCGTTGCATGCAAATTACGTAGAAATTCCTGCATCATGAAATGTTAGCAAACACCAGTCACTTGCATCTGTTAGTTTTACCAAATAACAGATCAGAAAACAAAACAACACACCTTAGGACACTTTGAAATCGCTTTAAATTTAATGGTTTGTAAACATTTACTTCAAAAGACGATCAAGTCAATTAACAGTCAGGATCCCAGTATTGGGTTCTCTACCGTCATGTATCTCTGTACGATTGTCTGATTAAAAGCGCTTTCACGATAAACGGTCACATTACATTATTGGAAACCGGGTCAAAAGATCTCACAGATTAGAGAAAGCACACAATGCAAGCGAACCACAAAGATATGGAAACAACTGTCCCCGTTTTAAAGTTCCATTGCTGGTAACAATTGTTACGCTTCAATAATTTAACGTAATAACAGATTAAACAATACGATTGTAAAACAGGAAGTGCTTTATAAATATTGGTGCGAAAAGTTACACCATCGTCTTTAAATATCTAGGTCCAGTTAGGAAGTAGTGGCTACTAAAAAACAAACTCACCAATAACTGTGTCCATCGAAACTCCTAGATAGTGTTGTTCTCGTTGACGAAAACTTAAACTAAAACCTTCGTTGACGAAAATGTTGACTTTTCGTCAACGAGAACTAAAACTAAAACTAAAATTAGCAGCAAGACTAAAACTAGACGAAAACTGAAATTATTACAGAAAAAACGAAATAAAAACTGAAACTAAAATATAGTGTTGCTTTCGTTCACGAAAACTAAAACTAAAACCTTCGTTAACGAAAATGTTGACTTTTCGTCAACGAGAACTAAAACTAAAACTAAAATTAGAAGCAAGACTAAAACTAGACGAAAACTAAAATTATTACTGAAAAAAACGAAATAAAAACTGAAACTAAAATATGACCTGGGAATAAAACAACACTATGATGGATAGATAGATAGATAGATAGATAGATAGATAGATAGATAGATAGATAGATAGATAGATAGATAGATAGATAGATAGATAGATAGATAGATAGATAGATAGATAGATAGATAGATAGATAGATAGATAGATAGATAGATAGATAGATAGATAGATAGATAGATAGATAGATAGATAGATAGATAGATAGATAGATAGATAGATAGATAGATAGATAGATAGACTACAGAAGTAAGCCACTCACTGAGATAATTCTGACAGCAAGTAATCTCCCCCGAATTGTTAAACCAATGGCAGTCAAAATGTTGTTCTATGAAAGGCTTATGCACCCAAGGAGTGTTCTCACACTGTGTACTGTTGGCCATGCCCTTGCACTGTGATACCTGTTAACAAAATTATTCATGCGTTTAACTTTTTTTTAAAATGGTTCTCTCTGGGGGAAATTCATCATAAAATAGACATAAACAATACAGAAAAATGTATAAATATTAGAAAACATCGATTTTTGATTCTAAAAAAATTGGTGTTTGTATTTTTTAATTTCTTAATCCAATTTTCTCTAAAAAAATCAGGGCACCTGAAAATAATAATTATATAATAATCGAACTTATCTGTGCCTCATGACAGAATTTTGTTTTCTGGACGTGGGTATAGTTGGCGCCACTTGCTCTGAAGACCTTTGATGCTATCTTCTTCCCGTCGCAGCACTTCTGCGGAGTCTTCTTGTCTGGCACACCTTCCAGGATGGTCCGGTCATACTCAGAGTCCGGCAGCTTACCACTGGCCAGGTTGGTGATGGCGTTCTTGTTGATCTGGACGAGAGAGGTCATAGTCAATGCATAATGATAAGCGGCATAGTGGAAAATTTTAGGTTTTTCTGTCAGTATTCTTCTATCCGGTCTATCAGTATTCTATCAGGGCTATTCTATCAGGGTCTTCCATCAGGACTCTGTCAAAGTCTTGTATGTGGGCTCATCTGTCAGTGCTATTCAGTCAGGGCTCTTCTTCTGTCAGGGCTCTGCCAAGGGTCTTGTGAGAGATTTTCTACCTTAATTCCTCTATCAGGGCTCTTCTATCAGGTTCTTCTACCAGGGCTCTTCTATCAGGACTCTTCTGTAAGGCTATTCTATCATTATAAGCTATGTATATTGGTGTCTAATCTAGCAGAGTATTCGCCAGTTGGTAGTTTGTCGTTTAGTGGTAGTCACGTGGGTAGCACTAACAAAAAGCCACCAGCCACGCCCTCAGAGTGCACTCAAACTTAACGGTGGTATTTTTATAAGAGTTTAATGACTGTATCTAGTACAATAGTATATCATTCATGTTAGACACAGTGGTTGATGTATAAATATGTTTCCCAGAATTGATTTTGGAGTGTTTCCGGTTCATATAGAGCAGTGGTTCCCAACATGCGGGCCGTCGGGTGATGGACTGGCTCTACCAATTTGTTAAGTTTTAACCCCCAACCCACCCAAATATAATAAGCTACTACACACTGACCACAAACATGCTGACCACGCAAACACAATATCCCACATCTCCACTGACCACGCGAGCACACTGACCAAACAAGCACACTGACCACACAAACACACCTCCACTGACCACACAAACACACTGATAACATAAACACACGTCCACTGACCACACAAAACACTGATAACGCCAAACACACACATCACTGACCACACAAACACACTGACAATACAAACACACTGACCTCACAAACATGTCCACTGACCACACAAACACACTGACCACAAAACTTACGTCCACTGACCACACAAACACTGACCACACAAACTTACGTTCACTGACCACACAAACACACTGACAACACAAACACACTGACCATACAAACATACTGACCACACAAACACTCTTGCAACATATACAACCTCCACTGATCACACAAACAAAATGACCACACAAACACGTCCACTGACCACACAAACACACTGACCACACAAACACACTGATCATACAAACACACTGACCACACAAACACACCTCCACTGACCTGTATGATTCGTTCAGTGAACGGCTCCGTGATGACCTTTAAAATATCTTTGTCGCCTTGGTCACTGATCAAAGGGAGAGAATCAACGATGGCCTCCGTTAGGTAATACAAGTAACCTGGACCAGAAGAACATCAATCAATCCATCGATAAACCGATAAATCGATAAATCTATTAAACATTTAAAAAAATTGAAGAGAAAAATATGATAATCATATTTGTTTTTAACGAGTCATCGCCGCGTATGATTAATTAAAGCTACTTCACCTCTTTGTACTGCAAAGTCACATTCCTTCATAAGTATATCCTCCATACTTTATATTGCGTTCTAACTTTACTTGTCACAAATATCAACAAACTAAATGTTAACATGCAACTCACATATTTACATAGAACCAGGATATATGTGTTTGGCTGAAGTTTTTAGATCTCCCATTTAAAAAAAGGACGGACGGGTTGTAAAATTTGAAAATTTTTAAACTTCTAGAGTGTATGTAAATATTGTGGAAGGTTACCATGGCATTGCTTACTCGGTGTACAAAGAGTGAGACTTTTTGAAAGGATGGCTGGCTTAAGTCTCAAAATAAAGCTAAGAAATTATATCGGTTTGTTAATAAATATGGAAATAAAAATAGAAAGATATAGACAGACAGGCAGGCAGACAGATAAACAGATATATGGCTTCCACAAAAAGAGACACACACTCACACAGACAAACTGATAGATAATTAGATTTAGATAGATAGATAGATAGACAGACAGACAGACAGACAGACAGACAGACAGACAGACAGACAGACAGACAGACAGACAGACAGACAGACAGACAGACAGATAGATAGATAGATAGATAGATAGATAGATAGATAGATAGATAGATAGATAGATAGATAGATAGATAGATAGATAGATAGATAGATAGATAGATAGATAGATAGATAGATAGATAGATAGATAGATAGATAGATAGATAGATAGATAGATAGATAGACGGACATACCAAAGATCATCTCCACAGGCAACAGTACCAAGACGGTCAGCCAGTTGAACATGTCGTGTACCGTGGCCCCAGCAAAAGCCCTGCGAAACTCTGCCTTGTCCGTGATCTGACCGATGGCCACTATAGTGTTGGTCACCGAGGTTCCCACGTTGGCCCCCATTATAATGGGGATAGCCGTTCTGATGGTCATGACTGGTCAGTTATAAAAAAAAAGTAGACGAGAAAAAAATTGTACGACAAGCATGAAAGTTGAGTAAGATAATTGTTACATAGGTCTAGTTTGATACTGTGTCAAAAGACTATATTAATTATTGTAATAACGTAGTTGGAGGAGTCGATGGGGTTTTCATTGTTAGATACACTTCATGGGTCACTGTCAGATACACTTCACGTGGTCACTGTCAGATGTACTTCACGTGGTCACTGTCAGATGTACTTCACGTGGTCACTGTCATATGTACTTCACGTGGTCACTGTCATATGTACTTCACATGGTCACTGTCATATATACATCACGTGGTCACTGTTATATATACATCACGTGGTCACTGTCATATGCACTTCACGTGGTCACTGTCGAATGTACTTCACATGGTCACTGTCAGATGTACTACACGTGGTCACTGTCATATATACATCACGTGGTCACTGTCATATATACATCACGTGGTCACTGTCACATGTACTTCACATGGTCACTGTCATATATACATCACGTGGTCACTGTCATATATGCATCACGTGGTCACTGTCAGATGTACTTCACATGGTCACTGTCATATATACATCACGTGGTCACTGTCATATGTACTTCACGTGGTCACTGTCAGATGTACTTCACATGGTCTGTCAGATGTACTTCACGTGGTCACTGTCATATATACATCACGTGGTCACTGTCCGCTTATATACATCACGTGGTCACTGTCAGATGTACTACACGTGGTCACTGTCAGATGTACTTCATTGTCACTGTCAGATGCACTTCACGTGGTCACTGTCGGACACACGTCTTACATGGTCACCACGTGTGACATTGCCCGACAACAAATAAAACTGAGTTTCAGTTGTCTAAGACACAAAAATCACAATGATAACGTCGTCCTTGACGACGCAAGCTGGTTTACGACGCAAAATCAATGGTAATTAGTCACACATTTTTGAAGATCTAGTCAATCAATTGACGTTATCATGAAGTTAAGGGCCAGGGGCGCCGTGGCAATCTGCGTTGTTGTTGTTGTTGTTGTTGTTGTTGTTACTATATTTTTTACATACGTCGCTACTCATGAAACGTTTTAACTTGTCGTTAACCGAGGTACAACTAGTCATTGTTTTTTTTTGGTTGTTGTTGTTATTATTCTAAATAGACGTGTTATTTGAAACAACTCAACACAGAAATGAAATACTCACTTCCAGATCAACCATACTGACCACAATACTAGTGGACGTCGATGAACTCTGGACCAAGACGGTCACTAAGACACCGATCATGAGTCCAGTCACCGGATTAGTCAGTATGTCACTTTGTTGAAACACTTTACCGGCAGCTTCACCTGTTGGAGTTTAGACAAAGTTCATGATACGTGGCTGACCACTTGGAAATTAATTGAGGCAGGTGTTACTCAAACACGCGTGGGCTGGACAAGAACACTTTACAAACTATAATTTTAGTTTGGTAATAGCATAGTAATAGGGTTATTTATTATTTTACTTGTTATTTAGTTACTACAATAATGGTTTCATGAGCTCATCAAAACATTGATACAATATTGAATTAATGGGTGTGTTCATCAAAAACATTGTACACTATTGAATCAATGAGTGTGTTCATCAAACAATTGATACACTATTGAACCAATGGGTGTGTTCGTCAATACATTGATACTAGTGAATCAGTGAGTGTGTTCATCAAAACATTGATACACTATTGAATCAATGGGTGTGTTCATCAAAACATCGATACACTATTGAATCAATGAGTGTGTTCATCAAAACATCGATACACTATTGAATCAATGGATGTGTTCATCAAAACATCGATACACCATTGAATCAATGTCTGCGACAAGTTCTTCCTGTCTGTATCAATTTCTTTGACTTTCTAAATTCCTCCCATGTTTTTCTGGACATATACCTTTCGTTTTCCAAGATCAGAAATGACAAGTGATCATCATATTGTCAAAATATTTCACATCAAGCTACAATTCATGCCAATCAATCATGTTTTTGTCGTCACCCACCTATAAAAATAAACTTTGTTCGTGAATGTCTTTGGTCTGTTGTCTGTCCAACCGCTCCAATATACGGACGGTGATTGAAATGGCAGGTAATGTAAAGTTATATGAACTACTTACCTCCTAAAAGTCTGAAGGCTGAGCTCAGGAAGTCCAAGGAGCAGATAAACATGTAGAGGCAACCGAATACCAGGATTATCTTAATACAGGAAGTGACGAAACGAATCACCTTCTGTTTCTCGTTTGATTCTGATGGGGTAGAGGGCGTAGGGGGGAAGAACAAAATTTTGGATTTATTTTGAGTACGAACTATAAACTGCACGACGGATACGCTGATAATGTTTGTAATTAACTTAATACTAGATGTACCCTTCAAAACCATTGCATAGAGTTGTATCCCCTTAGGCTTGATCCGGTAGGCTAGGTTATTTTTGGTTTTTGGCAGATCCGATTTTTTCATGATTGTATTTTAAACTGGAATACTGTTGTATTAATTCTTTATTTTCGATTTAACGCAGAGCCCAAATCGCTTTTATTTATATTATATGTTTAACCATGAGTGGATATGTTCTAGGGCTCCCGAAGCAATAGAACCAAATTGTGATAATATTTTTTCTTTCCCAGAACGACATGAAATTGTATTAAATAAAAAAAATGAAATCATACGAAATAGCCTTGGTTTTGAAAAAATATTGCTGCCACCCCTGCAGCGGGCTGGTCCATAGAATATAGTTTATGCAGGATGAGCAATTATTAATCAACTCATAGAGCATTTTCGAAAAAAAATGCTCTATTGTCCCCGTTTTGTCTGCCTGTCTGTCCGTCCGTCATCACCCTAGATCTCAACAACCATATGTCCTAGACCCATGATGTATATATCATTTTGTAGGTCTTGGCCTGCCAAGAAATGGCTTTTTCCATTTCGCGATCTGACCTCAAAGGGCCGTAAAAGGGGCCTTAGTACCGTTTTTACTATATAAGCTATACTAATAAAGGAGCGCTATATCTCAGCAACTATAAGTCCTAGACCCATGATGTATATATCATTTTGTAGGTCTTGGCCTGCCATGTGTACATCAAAAGTTCATTTCGCGATAGGACCTCTGAGAGCCGGGCTTCAGGGCTCCTAAGGGGCTTATATATTAAATATACACATTGTACGTTCAATAACCCGTTCATTTGGTGCGAAATACTGCAGCACGTAGTTTCACCAAGATTTATTAAGAAACGCATCAAATGAAATAGTAAGCTTGTGTTCTGAGTTTAATTGAAAGTATCAGAGCTATGCAACAATTGACGGAGTTTTCGGAGGATTAAATGACTATAATTTCGAATGTTTTCAATTATGAGTCCTATTTCAGTAACCACAAACCACTTGTAGTTAGATTTAAGAGACAATAATTTTTTTTCAAATATAAAGAAACGTCTTTATAATTTTTTTTTACAGACATATGCATTACACAATTGAATTTATAAACATTTCCAAAATTTACAAATATTTACTGAAAGCTAACAAACGTACTGATACATAACACGAAAATGCGCTAACACGTCCTGTGTCCAGAATGGAACAGGCTTAATTGCTTGTTTCTTCTTATCTTATTAACCAGCAACCTTTGACCTAGGATTTAAAGCTCGTAGCATACTCTCGTAAAGTGGAAATGAATTAAACTCTAGGGCTATATATGAGTTGATAGGGCGTTAAAAATTGTAATTGTCATACGGTGTTACACTTCAGGATATGTTGACTCTAAGGATTATGACTTTTGAAATGTGCTATTAAATATTTATTTGGATGGCTAGAAGTACGGACAAACGGATAGATAGATAGATAGATAGATAGATAGATAGATAGATAGATAGATAGATAGATAGATAGATAGATAGATAGATAGATAGATAGATAGATAGATAGATAGATAGATAGATAGATATAGATAGATAGATAGATAGATAGATAGATAGATAGATAGATAGATAGATAGATAGATAGATAGATAGATAGATAGATAGATAGATAGATAGATAGATAGATAGATAGGTAGGTAGGTAGGTAGGTAGGTAGGTAGGTAGGTAGGTAGGTAGGTAGGTAGGTAGGTAGGTAGGTAGGTAGGTAGGTAGGTAGGTAGGTAGGTAGGTAGGTAGATAGATAGATAGATAGATAGATAGATAGATAGATAGATAGATAGATAGATAGATAGATAGATAGATAGATAGATAGATAGATAGATAGATAGATAGATAGATAGATAGATAGATAGATAGATAGATAGATAGATAGATAGATAGATAGATAGACTACAGAAGTTAGCTACTCACTGAGATAATTCAGACAGCAATTAACCTCCCCCGGATTGTTAAACCAATGGCAGTCAAAATGTTGTTCTTTGAAAGACTTATGCACCCAAGGAGTGTTCTCACACTGTGTACTGTTGGTCATACCCAGACCCTTGCATTGTGATAGCTGGCAAAAAAAATTTCAACGTGCGATTAACATTTTTTTTTTTGGTTCTCTCGGGGGGGGGGGGGGGGAATTATCTTAAAATAAACAAAATAATTGAGGGAAAATTGATAATGGATATGAAAATTTTGATTTCAAACCTTAAAAAAATTGGTGTTTATTTTTTTTTTACTTCTAAATCCATCTTTTTTTTTAAATATTCAGGGATCCTGAAAAAATCATGAGTGTAATAATCGAACTTATCTTGCCTCATGACAGAATTTTGTTTTCTGGACGTGGGTATAGTTGGCGCCACTTGTTCTGAAGACTTTTGATGCGATCTTCTTCCCGTCGCAGCACTTCTGCGGAGTCTTCTTGTCACAGCACACCTTCAGGATGGTCCGGTCATACTCAGAGTCCGGCAGCTTACCACTGGCTAGGTTGGTGATGGCGTTCTTGTTGATCTGGACGAGGGAGGTCATAGTCAATGCATAATGATAACCGGCATAGTGGAAAATTTTAGGTTTTTCAATCAGTATTCTTCTATCCGGTCTATCAGAGCTATTCTATCAGGGCTGTTCTATCAGGGGTCTTCCGTCAGGACTCTGTCAAAAGGTTTTGTATCATCTGTCAGTGCTATTCAGCCAGGGCTCTTCTTCTGTCAGGGCTCTGCCAAGTGTCTTGTGGGAGATTTTCTACCTGGATTCTTCTATCAAGGCTCTTCTACCAGGGTTTTTCTATCAGGGCTCTTCTGTCAGGGTTCTGCCAGTGGTATTGAGAGGGATTTTCTACCAGGGCTCTTCTGTCAGGACTCTTCTGTAAGTCTATTCTATCATTATAAGCCATGTATATTGGTGTCTAATTTAGCAGAGTATTCGCCAGTTGGGAGTTTGTCGTTTAGTGGTAGTCACGTGGGTAGCACTAACAAAAAGCCACCAGCCACGCCCTCGAGAGTACACTCAAACTTTACGGTGGTATTTTTATAAAGGAGTTGAATGACTGTATCTAGTACAATAGTATATCATTCATGTTAGACACAGTGGTTGATGTATAAATATGTTTCCCAGAATTGATTTCGGAGTGTTTCCGGTTCATATAGAGCAGTGGTCCCCAACATCCGGGAAGTTTTAACCCCCCACCCCACCCAAATATAATAAGCTACTACACACTGACCACAAACATACTGACCACGCAAACACAATATCCCACATCTCCTCTGACCACGCAAGCACACTGACCACACAAACACACTGACAACACAAACACACGTCCACTGACCACACAAACACACTGACAACACAAACACACTGACCACACAAACTTACGTCCACTGACCACACAAACACACTGACCACACAAACATACGTCCACTGACCACACAAACACACTGACTACACAAACACACTACCATACAAACACACTACCATACAAACACACTGACGACACAAACACACTTGCAACATATACAACCTCCACTGATCACAAAAACAAATTGACCACACAAACACGTCCACTGACCACACAAACACACTGACCACACAAACACACTGACCACACAAACACACTGATCATACAACCACACTGACCACACAAACACACTGATCACACAAACACACCTCCACTGACCTGTATGATTCGTTCAGTGAACGGCTCCGTGATGACCTTTAAAATATCTTTGTCCGCCCCTTGGTCACTGATCAAAGGGAGAGAATCAACGATGGCCTCCGTTAGGTAATACAAGTAACCTGGGCCAGAAGAACATCAATCAATCCATCGATAAATCGATAAATTGATAAATCATTTAAAAAATTGAAAGAGAAAATATGATAATCATATTTGTTTTTTAACGAGTCATCGCCGCGTATGATTAAATAAAGCAACTTCACCTCTTTGTACTGCAAAGCCGCATTCCTCCATAAGTATATCCTCCATACTTTTATATTGCGTTCTAACTTTACTTGTCACAAATATCAACAAACTAAATGTTAACATGCATCTCACATGTTTACATAGAACCAGGATATATGTGTTTGGCTGAGATTTTATATCTCTCCATTTAAAAAAAAAAGGGACGGACGGGTTGTAAAATTTGAAAAAATTTTCAACTGCTAGAGTGTATGTAAATATTATGGGAAGTTACCATAGCATTGATTACTCGGTGTACAAAAGAAAGTGAGACTTTTGAAAGGATGGCTGGCTTAAGTCTCAAAATAAAGCTAAGAAATTATATTGATTTGTTAATAAATATGGAAATAAAAATAGAAAGATATATAGACAGACAGGCAGGCAGACAGATAAACAGATATATGGCTTCCACAATGAGACACACACACTCACACAGACAAACTGATAGATAATAAGATTTGTGGTTGGGAAGACATTAGACAGACAGACAGACAGACAGACAGACAGACAGACAGACAGACAGACAGACAGACAGACAGACAGACAGACAGACAGACAGACAGACAGACAGACAGACAGACAGACAGACAGACAGACAGACAGACAGACAGACAGACAGACAGATAGATAGATAGATAGATAGATAGATAGATAGATAGATAGATAGATAGATAGATAGATAGATAGATAGATAGATAGATAGATAGATAGATAGATAGATAGATAGATAGATAGATAGATAGATAGATAGATAGATAGATAGATAGATAGATAGATTAAATAGGTTTGATAGATTAGATAGATTAGATAGATTGATAGATAGATAGACGGACATACCAAAGATCATCTCCATAGGCAACAGTACCAAGACGGTCAGCCAGTTGAACATGTCGTGTACCGTGGCCCCAGCAAAAGCCCTGCGAAACTCTGCCTTGTCCGTGATCTGACCGATGGCCACTATAGTGTTGGTCACCGAGGTTCCCACGTTGGCCCCCATTATAATGGGGATAGCCGTTCTGATGGTCATGACTGGTCAGTTATAAAAAAAAGTAGACGAGAAAAAAATTGTACGAAAAGCATGAAAGTTGAGTAAAATAATTGTTGCATAGATCTAGTTTGATACTGTGTCAAAAGACTATATTGATTATTGTAATAACGCAGTTGGATGAGTCGATGGGGTTTTCATTGTTAGATACACTTCATGGGTCACTGTCAGACGTCCTTCACGTGGTCACTGTCAGATGTACTTCACGTGGTCACTGTCATATGTACTTCACGTGGTCACTGTCAGATGTACTTTACATGGTCACTGTCAGATGTACTTCACGTGGTCACTGTCATATATACATCACGTGGTCACTGTCAGATATACTACACGTGGTTACTGTCAGATAAACTATACGTGGTCACTGTCAGATATACTTCACGTGGTAACTGTCAGATGTACTTCACATGGTCACTGTCATATATACATCACGTGGTCACTGTCAGATGTACTTCACGTGGTCACTGTCAGATTTACTTCACGTGGTCACTGTCGGATGTACTTCACATTGTCACTGTCAGATATACTTCACGTGGTCACTGTCAGATGTACTTCACATTGTCACTGTCAGATGTACTTCACGTGGTCACTGTCAGATATACTTCACGTGGTCACTGTCGGATGTACTTCACATTGTCACTGTCAGATATACTACACATGGTTACTGTCAGATGTACTTCACGTGGTCACTGTCGGATACACTTCGCATGGTCACTGTGAGACATTGCCCGACAACAAATAAAACTGAGTTTCAGTTGTCTAAGACACAAAATCACAATGATAACGTCGTCCTTGACGACGCAAGCTTTGGTTTACGACGCAAAGTCAATGGTAATTAGTCACACATTTTGAAGATCTGAGTCAATCAATAATTGACGTTATCATGAAGTGGGGGCAGGAGCGTCAATCTGCGTTGTTGTTGTTGTTGTTGTTGTTGTTGTTGTTGTTGTTGTTGTTGTTGTTGTTGTTGTTGTTACTATATTTTTTTTTACAAACGTCGCTAATCATGAAACGTTTTAACGTCGTTAACCGAGGTACAACTTGTCATTGATTTTTTTTTAGGTTGTTGTTATTATTCTAAATGAACGTGTTATTTGAAACAACTCAACACAGAGAATAAAAAACTCACTTCCAGATCCAACCATACTGACCACAATGCTGGTGGACGTCGATGAACTCTGGACCAGGACGGTCACTAGGACACCGATCATGAGTCCAGTCACCGGGTTGGTCAGTATGTCACTTTGTTGAAACACTTTACCGGCAGCTTCACCTGTTGGAGTTTAAACAAGAAGTTCATGATACGTGGCTGACCACTGGAAATTAATTGAGACAGGTGTTACTCAAACACGTGTGGAGCTGGATAATAAAACTTTACGAACTATAATTTTAGTTGGTAATAGCATAGTAATAGGTTTATTTATTATTTTACTTGTTATTTAGTTACTACAATAATGGTTTCATGAGCTCATCAAAACATTGATACACTATTGAATCAATGGGTGTGTTCATCAAAACATTGATACAATATTGAATCAATGAGTGTGTTCGTCAAAACAGTGATACACTATTGAATCAATGGGTGTGTTCATCAAAACATCGATACACTATTGAATCAATGGGTGTGTTCATCAAAACATCGATACACTATTGAATCAATGGGTGTGTTCATCAAAACATCGATACACTATTGAATCAATGGGTGTGTTCATCAAAACATCGATACACTATTGAATCAATGGGTGTGTTCATCAAAACATCGATACACTATTGAATCAATGGGTGTGTTCATCAAAACATCAATATACTATTGAATCAAGGGGTGTGTTCATCAAAACATCGATAGACTATTGAAACAATGTCTGCGACAGAGGTCTTCCTGTCTGTCCATCGAATTTCTTTGACTTTCTAAATTCCTCCTATGTTTTCTGGACATATACCTTTCGTTTTCCAAAGATCAGAAATGACAAGTGAATCCGTCATATTGTCAAAATATTTCACATCAAGCTACAATTCATGCCAATCAATCATATTTTTGTCGTCACCCACCTATAAAAATTAACTTTGTTCGTGAATGTCTTTGGTCTGTTGTCTGTCCAACCGCTCCAATATACGGACGGTGACCGAAATGGCAGGTAATGTAAAGTTATATGAACTACTTACCTCCTAAAAGTCTGAAGGCTGAGCTCAGGAAGTCCAAGGAGCAGATAAACATGTAGAGGCAACCGAATACCAGGATTATCTTAATACAGGAAGTGACGAAACGAATCACCTTCTGTTTCTCGTTTAGTTCTGATGGGGTAGAGGGCGTGGGGGGGGGGGAGAGAACAAAATATTTTATTTATTTTGAGTACAAACTATAAACCCCACAACGGATACGCTGATAATGTTTGTTAATTAACTAATACTAGATGTATCCTGCAAAACCATTGCATAGAGTTGTATCCCCTTAGGCTTGATCGGTAGGCTAGGTTATTTTTTTTTTGGTTTCGGGCAGATCCGATTTGTTCATGATTGTATTTTAAACTGGAATACTGTTGTATTACTTCTTTACTTTCGATTTAACGCAGAGCCCAAATCGCTTTTATTTATATTATATGTGTTTAACCATGAGTGGATAAGTTCTAGGGTTCCCGAAGCAATAGAACCAAATTGTGATGATATTTTCCTTTCCCAGAAGGACATGAAATTGTATTAAATTAAAAAAAAATGAAATCATACGGAAATGACGCAGTTAGAAATGATATTGCTGCCACCCCTGCAGCGGGCTGGTCCATAGAATATAGTTTATGCAGAATGAGCAATTATCGATTTGATATCTGTTCCCTATCACCGGCGTATTAATCAACTCAGTGAGACTAACAGTGATACCTAGGAAGACGTGGTGGTCAGTCGTCGTTGGCTCTTTGGGCTTTAGAAAAAAATGGTATTAGTAAAAAAAAAATAAAACTTGTATAAATTTAAAGAAAGTTTGAACAGACCCAAAAAAAAATTATAGCTGCGATTGTTTGACACGTGTGGGACGGATGGCCAAGTTGTGTAGATTTGTCGTCTGCCGACTTGAGAGTACCAGGTTCGATCCTCAGTGAGATTGATGTAAATTTTTTTTTTCCCAGATCCTGGAGAAATTTGTTTCATATCACACCAAGTCGACCAAGCTTTAAATGGGTGCCTGACTTGAGTGTGTGTGTGGGGGGGGGGGGGAGTAAAGGCAGCTGGGCGTTTTGCACATTTTACAGCAACAAATGAATCTACACTTCATCTTCCCCGATAGTCATTTATGGTTTAGGAAACTTTTCTTACCACATGTGACACGTAAACTATTTTCAGTTGTTTTTTTTAATATGATGTTTAGCTTTTAACTTAACTATTTATGCAAACTTTTTTTTTTTTTAAATCCCTAATACCACTTAAAGTCTAATAGAACTCGCCCAAACAAGCGGTGAAAACTTCAAAACTAGCTACAGTTTTGAGACATTACTGTTTACTGTTCTTCATTGTTCTTTCTGAAATAGCATATCCATGAGCTATACGCAATACATCATAGTCTCTATGGTGGGTTTTATATTTAGTCCAATCTGTAAGCTATATGGCGAAATAAAAGGGGGAGAGGACAAAAAATGAAAGATAATTCCGTTTAAAAAAAAAAGAGGCATGGATTATCTACCCCTGAGACCAAAACATAAACATACAATGAATTGATAAACAACACGCAGGTCCTTACATTATGTATTGTATGCGTTGTATCAAATAACAAAGAGATATGTATCACAGTTCACTGTATGTGTACACAACAATAGAGGTGATTCTGTACATTGTGGAACAACACACGCATACATATACACACACCAACACACACACACACAGTACCTACCACTCCATGGTGTGTAGTCTTGCTTAATACTCGTGACTTTCCAAGGGTCGTCCTCATGTGTGCTCATCTCGTCTGTAGGCTGCAGTTTCATTCCGCTCTCTAGATGTGAATCTGTAACATCTTTGTCCGACTTGGTCCCGTTTGATAGAGTCTGGACACAAGAATCGGGAGAATGGGGTTCAAATCAGGGACTGAGGGTGCGCATGCAGTGTGGACAATGACTGGGTGGCAATGTGTGTGGATATGTGTGTGTGTGGACTTAGTGTGTGGGTAGACATTGTGTGATTTGGCACAGCTAATTGGTGGATACATTGTGTGTGTGGACTTCGTTGTGTTAAAACATTGTTTGAGAGTACACAGCATATTAGTTTACATTGTTTGAGAGTACACAGCATATTAGTTTACATTGTTTGAGAGTACACAGCATATAAGTTTACATTGTTTGAGAGTACACATCATATTAGTTTATATTGTTTGAGAGTACACAATATATTAGTTTACACTGAGAGTACACAGCATATTAGTTTACATTGTTTGAGAGTACATAGCATATTAGTTTATATTGTATTAAATAAACAAAGGTAGATAGTGGGTGCCTAAACACAGTGTTTAATACAATGTTACCGAACGTGAATATGGTTTTTATTCGTTGCTTAAATAGCCTAATTAAGTTGTTCACGATTCAAGTTTTGATAATAATCGTGCAACGTTAGGATGTCATTTGGATAGCAACAAGTCTTTCCGAAACTGATGGAACATTCTCTTCCAAAAAAAAAATTCACCTATTGGTTAAAAATATGTTGCCCATATGTTTTTGAATCACACTTAAATTTCAATCCAGCAATATCTACCATCCAGGAATATCTACCATCCAGCAATATCTACCATCCAGCAATATCTACCATCCAGCAATATCTACCATCCAGCAATATCTACCATCTGTTGAGTACAGTGCACAACTACGAGCTGCGTCCTACTGAAACATACAATGGAATAAAAAAAAAAGTCTTTGCTAATCAAAGATTTTATTTTTTGTATGTCAACATTGGTTTCACCCCATACCGTCACTGACATATAAACATCACGTGACTTGCAACAGTTCCTGGTTCAATGTATTTACCACGTAATGACTTTTTTTTTTGTTTGTTCGAAGTGTTGTTGATATGCTGCTGCCAACTTTCTTTACTCCTCTTATCATTGTCCTCATTTTATTGTTTGGTTTACATTATTTGTTTGTTTGTTTGCTTTCTACTTTTTATTCTGGTTTTCTTTCATTGCCTGGCGCTTGTAAACTTTTACATATTTTCCTCAACCTATACAGAGAATCAATGAAATCATATGTTGTTATATATATATATATATATATATATATATATATATATATATATATATATATATATGTATATATATATATATATAATATATATATATATATATATATATATACTAGATGTACCCTGCAAAAACATTGCATAGAGTTGTATTCCCTTAGGCTTGATCGGTATGCTAGGTTATTTTTTGGTTTCGGAAAGATCCGATTTGTTCATGATTGTATTTTCAACTGGGATACTTTCGATTTAACGCAGAACCCAAATCGCATTTATATTATACATATATACATACCAGGACATCAACGTTAAACACATTTTACAACAAAGTGAATGTCAGAATTGTGCAATTGTTTTTAATTTAATTTCTCCTTTATTTCATTGTTGAGAGCTTCATTCACGTACCAATAGCTACACTAGTCCAGTACATGGGGAATTTCATAACAAAGTATTGGTCAGAAATTTGTCATGTCGTACGTTTTTTTTTAGGCAAAGTGTACTGCAGAAGTAACCAATTGGTTTTAATCAGACCATTCATTATCGTCATGATATTATCTACATATGACGTTGTACATTTTCAGCATAGTGTTTAAAGAGATGTATCTATGTTGTTTCAAATATGCTCGTTTAATGCCATGTTAACACAATTCAAAACAATATCGCCATTAAATTATTACTTGTTTCATAAAAAATATTTCTGGTCATAACTTTCCGATAAAACTTTCATGCAAACAGTTTGCTATTGTTTGGGTAGATTTGGAGGTAGGTAGGTGTTTCAGTGGGAAGATAAGTAGCTAGGTGATTGAGTGGGAAGTTGAGTAGGTAGGTATTTGACTATGAAGAAGAGTAGGTTGGTATTTCAGTATGAAGAAGAGTAGGTAGGTTTTAAGTAGGTAGGTGCTTGATTGGGAAATTGAGTAGGGATTTTGGTGTTTGTGTGGGAAATTGAGAAGGTAGATTTTTTGTAGGTAGGTAGGTTAATATTTAGCTACGGAGGTAGGGGTAGATAAATTGGTTTGTTTGTAAGTGGGAAACTTTGGGAGGCTGGGAGATGTTGTAGTAAAAAAGTACGTGAGGCGGTAAGGTAGTAGGAAGGTTGGCAGGTAGATTGGTAGATAAATGATTGAAGGAAGATAGATTGTTAGGTTTGTAGGTTGGTTGGGTAATTGGTAGACAGATAAGCAGGCATGTTGGTTAGTAAGTATATATGGTAGTTAATATATATGTTAGTTTGAATATATGTTAGTTAGTATATATGTCAGTTCGTATATAAGTCAGTATGTATATATGTCAGTATATTTATATATATATATATATATGTGTGTGTGTGTGTGTGTGTGTGTCAGTATATATGAATGTCAGTTTGTATATATGACAGTATGCAAATATGTCAATAATTATATATCAGCAAGTATGTATGTCAGTATGTATGTGTGTTATTATGTATGCGGGTAAGTTTTGGTAATAATTACCTTGGCTTTTCCGTTCAGTACATTTCCTTGGTCATCGATGAATCCCTCGTTGTTCATGGTCTGACCTAATTACTTCTTAGACCTGGGGGAAAAAATGTACGTTAGTAAACTGTATAATATCACAAGTGAAGCCATTATCTGTATGAGGTCATCTATTTAATTATAAAACCCTTGTCGTGATGTTTTGATGTCTTGATGTTTTGATGTATTGATGTATTGATGTATTGATGTCTTGATATCTTGATGTCTTGATGTTTTGATGCCTTGATGTTTAGGTACAATAAATGACAGACATCAATACAGAATATATTGTGAACATATCCCCGAGGAAAGCATTAAAAGTTCAACCAATGTTATAAAAGAGTGATGCATTTTCATGAATGTTTCTGAATCTTTCATTAGCATGATATAGAAATTTCTTTATCATTTTCAGCCTTCTTTTTTTTTTTGTCAACTTGATATCAAAGTTATCAGATTTCGTCTCAAAAAAACAAGGATGATATACAACTATACAAATTTTTTTTTTATCGTTGGTCAACAGTTTAAAGATCCTGCAAACAAGTGATTCTGCAAACAAGTGATTCAGCAAATAAGTGATTCTGCAAACAAGTGATTCTGCAAATAAGTGATTCAGCAAATAAGTGATTCTGCAAACAAGTGATTCTGCAAATAAGTGATTCAGCAAATAAGTGATTCTGCAAACAAGTGATTCTGCAAATAAGTGATTCAGTAAATAAGTGATTCTGCAAACAAGTGATTCTGCAAACAAGTGATTCTGCAAACAAGTGATTCTGCAAATAAGTGATTCTGCAAACAAGTGATTCTGCAAATAAGTGATTCTGCAAACAAGTGATTCTGCAAATAAGTGATTCTGCAAACAAGTGATTCTGCAAATAAGTGATTCTGCAAACAAGTGATTCTGCAAACAAGTGATTCTGCAAACAAGTGATTCTGCAAATAAGTGATTCTGCAAACAAGTGATTCTGCAAACAAGTGATTCTGCAAATAAGTGATTCTGCAAACAAGTGATTCTGCAAACAAGTGATTCTGCAAATAAGTGATTCAGCAAACAAGTGATTCTGCAAATAAGTGATTCTGCAAATAAGTGATTCAGCAAACAAGTGATTCTGCAAATAAGTGATTCTGCAAATAAGTGATTCAGCAAACAAGTGATTCTGCAAAGTAGTATGAGATATATTGGGACAGAAAGACCCACGAAAATCCAACCTCGCCCCCCCCCATCCCCCCCGCAATCTAAGCTTCGTGCGCCATGGAGCAACGCAACGAACGCAAACCCCCGTCTCTTGATGCTTGTTAGATGACGACCCTGGGCTTAAACTAACGGTTAAACATAACAATAACATGTAATAGGAGTTTTTTTCTTTTTTGGTGTGGGAGGGGGGGGGCATTTGGCAACGTTTTAAAAAACGAGCCAACACCTCTCCCATCTCAACATTCGTTCATATTCATTAAAATTATTCAGATTTTTATTTATATATTTTATTGTTGTTGTTTTTATTGTGTGTGTGTGTGTGTGTGTGTGTGTGTGCGTGTATATATGTAAGTGTATGTATGTACATATTTAATTATTGTTATTGTGTGCATCTACTAATTAATAAATGTGAGACATTTTTAAGTTTAAAACATCTGGTCATTTTATGTACGAACATATATACACACAAATGTGATCTTTTATGTACTATTAAAGAGAAGTTTTTTTTTCTAATTTAAATAATCGAACCTCGCCACAGTCATCCGTTCAAAGCCTTGCTATGGTCGCTAGTGCATGTAATTTAATACTTGGATATTTTAGAATGACGAAAAAAAGACAATAAACAAAACTAGCAGACGACATCAAGATAGGCACGCAGTTACTGAAAGACCTTCACGGACTTAAAGGTCAGTAAGGTCAAGTGAAAGCTAAAGACGTATGGCCGTAACAAAGTAAGATGGTACTCCATACCTGTCTATCATAGACCGAAGCTGTAAACGTTTTATTTTACCTGTGTCTGTCTCAGAGCGCAGACCAAAGATTCTCAAAAAAAAAAGTGGGGGGGGGAGGGGGGGACCCTTTCCCCCGGACCATATGTTTTGACATCTTCCTGTACACTTGTACAGTCCATGGAAGCCAAACACTGATGTTGCCATGGAAACCAGATTCTGATGCTGCCATGGGAACCGAGCACGGATGTTGCCATTGGAAACCAGACACTACTGTTGCAATGGAGATGAAGCACTGATGGCGCTATGTTGTTGTATAGGTTGTGTTGTTGTATATGTTGTGTTGTTGTATAGGTTGTGCTGCTGTATATGTTGTGTTCCTGCATAGGGTGTGTTCCTGTACAGGGTGTGTTTTTGGAATATGTTTAGATGTCTGGTGGCCTTATTGGGAGTCGTAATTATAGCGTACAAATTAAGAAGGATTCCTCGCATGGACAGAAATCGTGAAACCTTTTTTTTTTCCGAAAGCCGCACTATTTTGTGCTAGTGTAAGCTATTGTGTTTACATATTCAGGGGCTGCTCAATTACACACGTTAGAAAACCAAAAACAAAATGGCGGCATTTTTTGCCCATTGTTGTCATTGGTAGGGGACGTTTTTTATAAAATAGCAATGCCCATTCTGTGTGTATATATATATATATATATATATATATATATATATATATATATATATATATATATACATACAGTCGATTCCGCTTAGTTGGGACACATCGGGACCGAGGCTTTTTGTCCCAATTAAGCGGCTGTCCCAATTAAACATACACATTTACTATTGGCTTCTTGGTTTGGTTTCTTTGAGATTTGTCCCAAATAAGCGGCTGTCCCATATTAAGCGGTGTCCCACTGTGTATATATATCTATTCTATATACTCTGAAATATTTGAGAATCCCTGAAATGAAACAATACAATATCTATATTTAATACTTGAGGTCACGGCTAATTAAACATAAACAAGGGCATGGTGGGTGGGAGGAAGAGGGGTGGGGGGTCAAATGGTTATCTTTACGGTGAATATCAAGTTTAATGAAAGGTTATGACCTGACCACGAGTGAAACCACACAATATTTTGATGATGTAATGAATGACACAGGAACGTGTGTGTGTGTGTGTGTGTGTGTGTAGGGGGGAGGTAGGGGGGCGGGACGTAACAGATGTAATCATTTACCAAGATGGTAAAGTTAGCAGCAGGGTATGATTGATTAGATTTCACTTGCCATCATGAAGCACGGGCACAATATAGATGATACAAAATCTAATCTGTGGTGCAAAGTGGTGCGTTTTGTTTAGAGAGTATCTGGTCCCCAGACGCAATTCGCCGATCGCGCTGAGGCGAAATTTTAACAAGCAGAGGATAGAAAAATAGTAAAAATATGTATCGTTTAGCAAAGCCAATATACAAGGGCTGGTCACACTTCAGATAGAGCTGCATCCGGGGGTCTTCATACAGTACACAATATTTTAAATAGCCGCACGATTGGAGCGATTTAAAAGTTGGGGTTTTTAGGGGGGGGGGGCACTTTAAAAAACGCATTAAAGGCGAAATAAGTGTGCATAGACCACTAATAGTACTTTTGCTTTGGGCCCCCAGTTTGAACTTTGCCTAGGGTCTCCAAATTTACTTTTGTTCGAACCCCAACCAGAAACGAAAGGTTGTAACTATTTGAAAGCATGTCACTTTTTTGAAGTACCTTCACCTGCCCATCTGTCATCGTTCAATTGTAATATAAAAGTCAAACATTGTAAACAATTCAAAACATTCACGCCATATATCAACGCCTTGGTATGAATTACACGTTGAATCACTTAATACATCTATTACACAGTGAAATTTGGCTGGTAATGTGCTCTGTGAATGACGCTAAGCCTTGTCAGTGAGCGCGTGTGTGTCTGTGTTTGTTGGTGCCGTGTGCGTGTGTGTAGCTGTTGTTGTTTTATTGCCAAGCACAAGCTCTGGCAGATAACTAATTGGGAGTTGACATGACACTATACACAAATACATGCACACACACACACTCACACACACGTAGACACCAAGAAACAGCAATGAGTGTGTTGACTGTCTAAACAAAACACAATTATTGGAGGTTTTTCGCAGCACCAGTTAGCTAGACTACTCGACACCCCCCCCCTTTCCTTTCCTTCCCCGGCCCCGGAGCATAATCGGTCAAACGGTCATTGTGTATGTGTGTGTGTGTTTGAATGTTTACTGTTCGTGCTCCAAGGCACTCTCACCTCTATCTGTTTATCTCCTCTCTCTTTCTTTCTCTCTCTCTCTCTCTCTCTCTCTCTCTCCCTCTCCCTCTTTCTCTCTCCCTCTCTCTCTCTCTCTCTCTCTCTCTCTCCCTCTTTCTCTCTCCCTCTCTTTCTCTCTCTCTCTCTCTATGCGTTTGCGTGTGTGTGTATATGTATGTATATCTTTCATTCAGTCAATAAATACCATTAGTGTCAGTGCAAGATGTGTTAATGAAGCACTAATTGGAATGGCCATTGTAAGTCAATTAATCATTATCAAGAATTTCTATTGACATTTCATGGTCAAAATGTGTAGATGTAGTGATGGGGGTGGGTATGTATATCAAAATAAAAATATTTTATGTTTACTTTTTAGTGCATTCGTTAAACTATTAAAGGAGTAAGTAAGTAAGTAAGTAAAGTTCCCTTAGCCCTAAAGGGCCATCGGGGCAGATGAAGTGTAGAATTCATCTGTTTCTATAACCTCGGCATATGAAGGGATTGTGTGGTTAGCACAACGCCCAGCCGCCTTTACTTCCCCAACTTAGAGTCAGGTACCCATTTAAAGCTAGGTGGACTTGTGGGACGACTTTGCACCGAATTTCACCTGAAAAGATTCTGGGCCTCACCGAGGATCGAACCCATGACTCTCAGGTCGACAGTCGAGTATCTACACCACTCGCCCATCCGTCCCTTTGGCTCAAGAATTTAACAGAGTTGGATCTTTGTCTATCAAAAATCTGAAATTTTATGCTTGGAATCGAACCAAAAACAGCTGGATCCGCAGGCTTGTGGACCAATCGCTAAAACAATCCGTTCACAAACTACTGTGGCCCAATCCGCTCCAAGCCCACCTGCCGCCCGGGTGCAAACCTGTTCTTGTCACACTCTCCCTCTCAAATTCATTGATCACTGAATTCCTTTTTGTTTTATTATTGTATACCTAATTCGACCTGCATATTGGGAAATGCAACCAATTATATATCCCATTACTTGAAAAGGACTCAATCCTTCGGACCTTATTGGCATGAGGCCTGACACATGATCGTTTTACTCCACTACCACACTCCTTATGCTTTTACAGCATTTGTACCCTCCTTAATGAAGTAATCGCATGGCTTTATCATAAATTGTACTATCACAACCCTTTTTTTTCGCCATCAGTATTACATCCAACTAGCTGGACCCTGCAAAATCTTTGCATAGAGTTATATTGCTTTAGGCTTGATAGGATGGCGTTGGGGCCCACACCACGCAGAGAGAAGGGGTTGTGATTTTCGATTATTGAAGGGACTTTAAGTGAAACTAAAAGATCTCCTTGGAATATTTACTTCATGTGTGTCCTTAACTATGTCGTAATGCTTTTTATATCATAAGAACTATTCGATTACTGAATTTTATTTCTTTCTCAATACAACCTAACGTTTAGATTCAATTTAATGAATAAGTCAGGTTTTTTTAAGTTTATTTATTAACATAGTAAAAGAAATTTAGAAAAACCTTTCACGAATAGATAAATTTAAAACTTGGAAGATTTTTTTTTTCTTTTAGGTTCAAAATTCTGTTTTTAATGGAAGATCTAGCCACCCGGGTGTTTCGCACCCACCTTGGACCATAGTTCAGCGCGGCCCTGACTTTAGTGCCTTAGGCCAAGTCAAAAATCTTTGCCGCCTCCTCCATGGCTAAAAAGGGGGAATAATGGATTAACAACGCTATATGTGCACCCCCCCCCCTAGTCCCGGGCCCAGTGCAGCATTACAACCTCCAACGTTGCTGCATTTACCTCAAAACATATTGCGGGTGGCCGTACCTAGTTCATATATATAAAACTATGAGGACCTGCGCTTAATTCTTACATCTATAAATAACAGGACCTACGCATAGTAATTACATCTGTAACAATTTGGGGTAAAGGAAGGTACCTCTAGCTAATATCCCTAAGGACTAAAGATATTTAGACTTAACATGGTAACTAATAAAAGAATCATAGACTTTGGTCCAGTGGAACGGATAAAGGCATCACTTCATTACCTATCCCACCAGTCCACCCAGCTTTAAGTGGGTACCTGACTTTAAGCTGGGGGAGTAAAGGCGGCTGGGCGTTGTGCTAACCACACAATCCCTTTATATGCCGAGGTTACAGAAAAAAATGAATTCTACACTTCATCTGCCCCGATGGCCCTTTAGGGATAAGGGAACGTGACTTTTTTTTTTCAATTACCTATTCATGTAGCCTACTTTTTTTTATTATTGAAATACAAAAATATAGTATATAGTTTAGTACTCACCTGTCAATATATGGATGTCCCAGCATAATGTGCTATATGAGTCATATGTTGTCACGCCACGCACAATGTCCCACACACACACACACACAAATTTCTATTTCATTGAACGCAGTCCACAACTTTATCCCGAAAACACTTTTTTTTTAGTTTAAACAGGCCAGTACTTTGTACCAACAGGTTTGTTGTTATTCGAAATGGTATCTTGATATTACTGTCTAGCTAGGGAGTTGTTGATGTCGTTTTTCGCTGACTGAATGGAGTGTGTGACATTGTGGACTGTCGACAATTGGCTGTTCGACATAATATGCTCGGTTGTCAGTTGTCAAAAACTTTAAACTGCACCGCTGGAAAAAAAAATAGGAATGAGGGAGTGGGGGTGAGGTCAGGGGTCGTGGGAGGGGGGTTGTTGTTTAGAAATACAGGTATATTGTGGACAAGTAAGCCAGGTATAGACAGATCTAAAATGGAAGGTCAATTATAGTAGGAAATATACTCTTTTCTTATTTTCCTAAATTGTCACTTATGGTACAGATAGACAGACAGACAGATTGACAGACGGACAGACAGACAGAAGGATTAATTGATGGATAGATAGATAGATAGATAAATAGATCGATAGATGGACAGACAGACAGACAGACAGACAGACAGACAGACAGATAGATAGATAGATAGATAGATAGATAGATAGATAGATAGATAGATAGATAGATAGATAGATAGATAGATAGATAGATAGATAGATAGATAGATAGATAGATAGATAAATAGATAGATAGATAGATAGATAGATAGATAGATAGATAGATAGATAGATAGATAGATAGATAGATAGATAGATAGATAGATAGATAGATAGATAGATAGATAAATTAGATAAACATATCAACTAAACATACCTACCTATCAACCATTATTCGACGTTCATCATCACAGTTTGCCTTGTTTCGTTTTGTTTTAGCATGTTTTCAAATGCACACCACCACGCGCACTGAGGGTGCAATGAATAAAGCTTAACTGAGAAAAAATCCTGAAATTTATAATACAAAAAATACTTAATGTGTTTGGGTGGCTTTCTTTGTTATAGGACATTAGTGGGCAACTAACCAGTGGTCCATAAAACATTGGTGGTCTGAAAGAAAATGACACTTTTCAGCATAAGAAAATATATGCTAGTGGCCCGGTGGGAAAAGACTCATGACATTAGTGATCTGCTGGAATGAGATCTACGAATGAACTGGTTCTCCAGAATAAAGCTAACAGATGGTTCTCCGGAATAAAGCTAACAGATGGAGTGGCTCGTCAAGAAGACCGAAAGGTTGCCGATCGATGTTATAGTGGGCAGATGATTCAGAAGTAGTGGGGGGGGGAGAGGGGTGGGGGAGATGTAATCTGACTTATTATTATCCTAAGCGGAAGTAGGGATGTCATGTGACTTTTTCTTATCCCCCCAATGTGACAAATATATATATATATATATATATATATATATATATATATATATATATATATATATATATATATCCCAGACAAAATACCAATGAGTACCAGTGGCGTAGCGAGCGGGGTGGGGGCGGAGGGGGGTACATATGTCCCCGGGCGCCGAGGTTCAGGGGCGCCAAATGGTATATTTTACATATAATATTATATGGTTTTCGAATGGGGGGAGGGGCGCTAAATAGGTATTAAAAAGGTAAAATGCCCCGGGCACAAGTTGCCTTGCACCCCCCCTCGCTACGCCTCTGATGGGTACGACACTTAACTACAGTCCATGACGTTCTGTAACATAGGCTATCTAGGACACCGCGTAGCCCTGCCCAGCCCTGCAGCCCCCCCCCCCCCCAATTAGCTAAAGGGGGGGGGGGGGCTAAAGTTATTTTCTATCAAAGCTGTTGATAAATTGGGCCCACCTGATACTTCTGCCTGAGGTCTTTAAATTTCTATGGAAGACTTTACCTAGTTCCCCCCCCCCACACACACACCCAAAGACTTATAAGAATTGCCCTGACTAAAGTGATAGTAAGTTGTTATTTTGAATAAAATGTAGAATAAATAAATTTTAAAAAATAGATGAACAGTATCATATTTATACACACAATCGCTTTATATGCTGTGGTGCAGCCCCGTAGCGTGAAAATTCTACAGCAGGGGCCAGGCATTCTACAGCAGGGGGCAGGGAATAGCTGGGGGGGGGGGGCAGGTAATACATTTTACTAAGTAGAACAAATAAGCAGAGGGGGTCCAAACAAAACGCAGCGGGGGCCCGACCCCCTAGCCCGCCCCCCCCCCCCGCACGCTACGGGCCTGCCGTGGTGACACAAATTGATGAATTCTTTACTTCACCTGCCCCCCATCGCCTATTAGACTAAGGGGACTTAACTTTTTGTTATTCCAATACCATCTTAATACATGTACTAACTTGTGCATGTACAAGAAAATCGTCTCACGTGTCTTTAAAAAAACCAAAACCAAAGATTTAGCTAACAATTTACCAAACATTTTTTTTCCGCATTATTAAAATGACATTTTCGAACTTTACTGTAAACGGTTATAAAGAGAAAAAAAATTCGAAAATAACGCGAGATTTAAAGAGCTACAAACTTGATTTTATTTTTTGAGGCATTTAGTATTGGAGTGAGAGGGGAAGTAACTGAATGAATGATAAAATGGCTAACTTAATTTTTTTTCCCGTCAGTTATGCTGCATTATGGGCCTTTGACGTCACCTTACATTACAAACTTTCTTCAAAATAAAGCTTACCTGCAATGCCGAACCTAGGGATTTGGAGGCCCGGGTAGCTTGGATTATTTGGAGCACCTGCATTTTGACATTCGACACCATGACATGAGATAATGTACTTAATATGTAATGTAAAAAAAATTACGGGGACCCTGGGGGTGAGATTTTCGAACTTAACCCCCTCCCCCACCCTATGTACGCCTCTGCTTACCCGATTTTTGAAAATGCCAAGTACAACACGGGGAAGAGGGGGGTGGAGAAACTTGTTGTGCTGTGCACAATGTGCACTGGCCCGTAGCGTGCGGGAGGGGCCAGGGGTCCGGGCCCCACCTGCGTTTTGTCTGGCCCCTCCTGTTTATTTGTTCTACTTAGTAAAATGTATTACCTGCCCCCCCCCCCCGCCGCTATTGCCTGGCCCCTGCTGTAGAATTTTCACGCTACGGGGCTGAATGTGCATGATGTTTTATCAGGGCCGTTCTTATATATGCACAAACTGGGCTGCTGCTGCTAAGGTGCCCCATAGCTAAGGGACTTTTTTATTTTGCGTCACAACGAATGATCATCTGGGTATTATTTGTCCAGAGCCACGGGGCTTAAAATTCTCAAGCCTCATAATGTAGAATGTCTTTGTGCCGTCAAATGTATTTTAGTTTGAGCCTAGCCCCCCTCCTCCGCCATGACGTAGCTTCTCCTGGGGTACCCTAATGTAACTTTTAACCGTAATAACGGAACAAAGCCCCCCCTGCCCCCCCCCACCCGCCCTGGTTGCGCCACTGCCTAGGAGGCAATCACTACGTGTGCATTTCTCCCTGGAAGGCTACATGAAAATTCAAGCAGAATGTGCTCATTTTCTGCAGAAAATATATACAAATGGAACAATTCAAGTAAGTCGTCGTTGCCAATAGTACTGACAAGCCTGACCAATATGGACCGGGGGGGTCGAATATATATATATATATATATATATATATATATATATATATATATATATATATATACTGCCCAACAACTATATACAAATGTCAGAAGCATTTTAACATTAATGACCGATAAATATGGAACTCATTATGAATATGGTATCCCACATTTAGAAGTGCTTTTTTTAATATATGTTTTAAAAGTTTAATAAGCTTATAAAAATAAATGTTAAAATAAATGTTATAATATTAAGTTAGTTAAAAACATATATATCAATGTTAAAAAAAGTATACATTTAATTACATTCCGAACAGGGGACATTATACTACATCTGCTTATCCAATTTTAAATATCCAGAGTTGCGTACGCTGCCTAATATTTCTGTCCAAAAAAATAAACGCAAACCCACGGCCTATTTACTTCTCGTTCTACTTATTTATAGCCCTGTGCTCATTTTGATAGGAAGTAGTATAAGCACAGATTACATTGGAGACATTCTAACTTGTTCAACAGTAGCACGTCAAAATGCGGTTATTCTGCATTATTTTTGGTTTGTGTTTATGGAAAATTAGTGTAGGAACCGTCTGGTATGAGCCTCAACAAGTTCATATTTCAGTTGGAGGTAATAATGAATTGAAATCATTATGATACTATACATAAATAATAAAATTAGGTTAATAGGTTAACAAATTCGGGCATTAAAAAAAAAAAGACATTATGTCATAAAATTAAGTGGTTTAAATCAGCTTCTTATTTACTAATCTAATGAGTAATGAGTGGCTTCTACTAGTTACTAGTAGTACCAGTACCACTCTGTAATATCTTACTTTATTTTAGAGACAGAAGTTATTTTTTATACTATGATTTGGTACTTTTATGTTATAAAGTTATAACATCAAAAATATCAAAGTAATTTCTGTCGCTAAAATTCGATATTATCCACTATTAAAAATTTATTGTTTCCTGGTTAATATTAAAAGCTGTGTGTGAAATTGTTTTCTCGCTATGTCTTATTCATTAGAATAAAACATTTCACATCATTAATAACTTTGTCTATAGTTCATATCAGCTTATAGGCCTATCCCTTAAATTTAAGTTGTAAATTATCCCAATAGTTTTATAATTTAATTCATTTACTGGTAACCTCTCCACACATTGGCCACTCGCAAAAGCAAGCAAAATAAAAATCTTTTTATTACTACTATCAATAACTATGTTTTAATTCACTTGCAGATTTCTAAAATAAGTTCAAAAAGATAAAGTAATTAAAAAACATGATTTACCAGTACATAGGTAAATTATAAGATGTTTTAAAAAAAATTAATTAAAAAAATTTTAATTTTTTGGTAATTATTTGGTAATGAATCGCAAGAATATTTTGCATAGTATTGTGTTAAACGAAGACATTAATTTTATTCAAAACTTAAGCCTGGTATTTTCTTAGACTTTTAGCCTATATTGATGTATTGAGAATATTTATTATATGAATATACTCATATCTATACAATGCTGATTCAAAATCTTATCATCCCAACTTGTTTTTTTTTTACATAAGTTCAAATTGCTTTAGAAATGTCAGTATTTGTGGAAAATTTTATTAAATTAATGATCTTGCTCTGTATTCTTTTGGATGGGTGTACTTTTTCTTTTTACTATCTATGATTATCTTCAGTGTCTTGCAGAATTATCTAAAAACATCACCTTGCATGACAGATAAGGAAATTTTAACTTGTTTAAATAGATTATCTCATTGCTTTTTTTTTTAATGACGTTTAAATGTTTAAGACATTGGGTGACCTACTTAAAGAATCTTTTTAATCTCTTATCTCAGAATTTTTTAAAAAGCTGTTTTTCTGTCGTAATTTAAAAATTAAAGCTTTGTTCTATCTTATCTGCCAATAACTTAACTAGTTCATAGCTAATTTGCAGATCTCAACAATTAGAGTTTTAATTGGCAGATTTCAACAATTAGAATTTTAAGTGAAGCCATCAGAATCACTATTAAATTGATTCATAATATATATTGAAAATTGTACCAGAAAATAATTTGTGAATGATCTCCTCTGCTTAGGCCAGAAATGTACATAAATAAAAAAGGGTAGACCTATTTTCATGAAAATTTTTTTTCTCTTTAAACGTCTATGTATCAGTCTGATCTTAAAATGAGGATTTTTTCAGGGGGAGGAGGAGATAACTTTTTTAACTGGGTATTGTGCTCTTTGCTGTCTTAACTCTCTCCCTACAAATATGGAGTCACATTCTGTCAAGCAGTGGTAAAAGTCCACCATCCAGACTCATATCTTCTTTATGTACGAAAAGAGTTACAAATTTTGCAAGATTCATGTTAAATGTTGAACAATAACCAAAGAAATATCATATAGCTGCTAATCTGGATCAGCTCAGCCGGAATCATCAATATAAACTCCTAAAGTCATGTTTATGGTAACAGAAATTTTTCCCAGATACATTTCCACATAGATTGAAGTAACCAGTTAATACCTATTAGTTAAAAATCAGATTAGAAGTTGTATCTTACGATAATGCTTGCTAATTATTGATGTTGGTGCTTGTTGACAGATACTGCTGACAAAATGATTGTTGTATGGAGCACCATCAATGATACTGGTGACACGACAGTACACTATGGCACTAATGGCAAACTTACACTTGTGGCAACCGGGACCAGGCTTAAATTTGTTGATGGCGGCTCTGAGAAGAGATCCCAATTTATCAACAAGGTTATACTCACTGGATTAGCACCAGAGACAGAATATAGTGAGTTTAAATTTTAATTTCTTATTGTCGTGAAAATTAAAAGTTCATATAATAAGCCAAGAATAGCAATGTTTTGTTTTGTATTTATTTTGAATTCTTTACCTTGACCTTCAAATAACATTTTGTTCAGTTTTATTATTGCACATAGATTAAACTTGTTTATATATTTGATATACATTGATTTTCAGTCAAATAAAAATAATGTGCATTTTCTTTAAAAAAAAATTTAACAAAGGTTTGCTTAAACAAAGACAATCTCTATTTTTTTTTTTTTCAGCATATGTTGTGGGCAGCGAGACGTATGGTTGGTCAGATAAATTTACTTTCACCACTTGGCCCGCGGGAAATAATTGGAGCCCTAGTCTTGTCATATTTGGTGACATGGGTAACGAGAATGCCCAGTCATTGCCTAGAATGCAGATGGACGCGCTGACAGGGATGTACGATGCTGTCCTCCATGTTGGTCCGTCAAATATTTACATACTTTTATTTTCATTTATACGATTTTGTTTCATTGTCTAAGATAATGTGAATTTTTTTCTTTGTAACACTATTTACTTTTTTTTGCTTTTATTGCTAGAAAATATGTTACAGTTAACCATTTCAATTTTTTCATTACAGGTGACTTTGCTTATGATATGGATGTGGTAAATTTTTTTTTATTTTTTGGCATTTTTTTTTCTTAAGTTACTTTGTTCTTAGAAAACCATAATTTATTAATTAAAAATTAATTTTAAATCTATATAAAAACATGCTGAATTGTAAAGATTGAAAATATTCATATAGTGTACTTTTTTAAAAAGTCTTATTTTTGGAAAAAAAATACTAATATTGTTTTGATATTGCATTCCTCATCATTTGGTAAGGGTAAAAGGTGAAATGTTTATTTTTTCAGGTAATTACAATTAAAAACTGAACATTTCTAATCGATAAGTTGTATTTCTTCAAAAATATATATATATTTTACGGTTTCTTAATTAATATAAAATAAACTAGACCAAGCACTTTTATTGAACTATCTGTATTCACCTTAAGTTAAATGTCGTGAACTTTAAAGAACTGTTAAAAGCAGGAATGCCCAACCTTTTTAGCTACCTGGGGCCCTATTAAAAGAATATGATGCTAGCCAGTATCAAATTTAATACAGTGATGATGGCCACCTGGTCACAGAGCGGACCAATTACTAGTTTAATTTATTACACCATACTAATTTCCTGATTCATGAACACACATTGAAAAGAGACTAACAGTGTTAGTGCATTATATAGTTTTACTTAGAATAATAACTGCATTAAAACTCTGGACTTGTTTATTCTATCCAGGACAATGCAAGGGTGGGAGATGAATTCATGAGGCAGATTGAGCCCTTTGCCTCCAAGTTACCATATATGACATGCCCCGGTAACCATGAACAAGCTTAGTAAGTAGTTGCTTTCCGTCTTTTTAGTTTTTGTTGATCTTTTATATTTAGCCAGAACCAATTTTTGTATTTATTTTTTTTTTACCCTTCAAATGCCACTGATATTTACACATTATTGGTAACAGAGGTTTTTATGTTTTTAATCTGTTTTCTAACAAACTACAGCAACTTCTCCAACTACAGAGCCAGATTCTGGATGCCTGGAGATGAAAATAAACAAATGTATTACAGGTAACTTAAATCTTAAACGACGGAATACAAAGAAATGCACTATTTTTGGCAATTTTTTTAACTTAATACAAATAATATTATTTATTATTTTTCTTTAATTTAATTGTTATTTTATTGTAACAAAATGGACTTAATACATTAAAATTTACAAAATATTTACGAAATTTTATAATAAATATAAATTCTCGCGACTTTAAAAACGTAAACAAAGCCGATAACGACACTTCCTCCACACGCCATTTTGAAGCCAGCTAAGGAATGACGCACTTCGACCTGCTATTATAATGGATTCTGACTCAGATTTTCAGCCCGATTCCAACTTAGATTCATGTGAAGATGAAGTCTGGGATCTAACCGTTGTTTCAGATGATGAAAATGTTTCGTTCAATGGAAGTTTGAATACATCTAATATTCATGTGTAAGTATACCAATGCTCACAACAACATGCTGTATTTTTTTTTTCGTTTTATTTTTTACGATTATGGTCTGTTATATGCTAAATAATCACCTAATATCACGCTAGTTATAACATTTTAGCAGAAAAATATTATAAGTGTATTAATAATTTTAAAAAAACTTAGAAATACATGTTAAATATTTTGTTTTTCCATTTAAAGCATGGTACTATATAAATCTTTAGCTCTCAGCTGATTGATAAACAAAAATCAGCTGATAGGAGAGCACACAGATATATGTACTATAGTCTTCTGTTTTGTTTTATATATATTATTTATATATTTTATTATTACATTTAAAACATTATTTTATATGAAAAAAAATAAAAATACTTAATTTATAATTAATTACATTATTTTTATTTGACACAGCTTCAATTGCCAAGGACGGTCCCAAGCCCGGCTGAAAAAGGAGGAGGGTTGGGCGTGGGGCTAGCAACCCCATCCTGTAAAAACACCCTTTGCTACAAAAACACGAACAACAGAAAAATCAGAAAATTTTGTCCTGGGAGAAGAAGGTTCTTCAGCACGAAGACCTATGAAGCTTAGTTGTGGTGAAAGCCGAAAGGAAGCCACAAAGCCGACTACCCTTCTGACAACCAGGAAAATCACCATCGGTACATGGAATGTCAGGACCATGTTTGAGGCAGGAAAGATGGCACAGGTAGCATCAGAGATGGGGAAAAACAACCTGATCATCTTAGGCATCAGCGAGACAAGGTGGACACAAGTTGGACAGAGACGACTTACATCAGGAGAGCTGTTGCTGTACTCTGGACATGAAGAGGATGACGCACCCCACTCACAGGGAGTGGGACTTATGCTGTCCAAACAGGCACAGGGGTCACTGATTGGGTGGGAAGCACACGGCCCCAGGATCATAACTGCTTTCTTCCGTACAAAGAAGAAAAAGATCAAAATGAATATAATTCGTGAGAAAGTCACCTCCTTCAATTCTACCAGAAAGGGTTCCAGGAATTCACTTGAAAGAAGTTAGAACAAGAGATAGTGCTAAGAGGTTCTACCATGCCATGGATTTCGTCAAACTAAACCTCACACTGGATATAGTAACTCACATAAGCCAGTATACTAATGATTACGCAAAGATTCATGGACCACAATTACGCAAAGATTCATGGACCACAAAAGTAAGTATTTACAAGGGTTGGTTTGGTATTACACCAGAGGAATTTTATTGCTTTTGTGGGCTGATAATGTATGCAGGAATAGTTAAAACCTCTAGTATTGACAGATTTTGGAGTAAAAAGCCTCTTTATAATGGATTCTGGGCTTGTGCATTCATGTCTTTTGACAGATTTAAAGCTATTCTGAGTTTCTTAAAAATTACAAATCCTAAAAATGAAAACCCTAATGACAAATTATGTAAAGTAAGAACACTACTGACATCCATAAAAATGAAATGCATGACATAGTTTCAACCATATGAAAATATTTCTATAGATGAATCTTAAGAGTTACACATACCTAATAATTATGGACAATTAAATTTTTCTGAAGAACTCATTGGAGACTTTGGTAATATTTTAGAAAGTGCTCCAGTACTTCTTGCGACTAAGCCACTCTTTTTTTTAAACATGCAATAGACCCAATAATAGTAAATAAATGTGGTAAATGTAGATTGTGCTATTCAAATGACAAGGTTTAGAGAAGAACAAATGTCAAGTGTAGTGTGTGATATTTTTTTCGCACTTGATGAAAGATAAAAATTGTTTATCTCATATCACAAGCTAATTTAAATTTAATTTTTTTTTTCTCCCTATACATATTCAGGATACCAAGTAACAATTTGTGATTTCAAGAAACAGTTGGTTCATTGATGTGGAGAAAGATATGAAAGCTACAAGAGTGGAGGAAAGAGTCCATGTATCAAGGAAAGAGTGGAAGAGTGCTGTGTAGATTTTGTTCGCAATTTTTTTAAAATGAAAATTAGATAATAAAATTTATTTAAAAATAAATAATTCTAAATGCCTTTGTTTTCAAATTTAGATTTTTGATCCAGCATTTAAAGTAGTAGTTTATGTAAACCAAACATTTTAACTAATTATATATCTTTTTTTTTTTGCATTCAAACTTGATTATAACTTTGTTTTATGTTATTAGAATTATCAATAAATTAAAATCAATGTCTAAAAACATCTAAATATTATGATTAAATATTGATTTAATTAAACTACCATTTAATTATGAAAAGAATTATATATTTTTAAAGTATACTGAGAAGAAAAAAAATGTTGAGAAAAAAAAATTGAAATGTGCCATTTTTATGTGAATAAAGAAGGAAAATATGCATATTTGAAAAAAAGTCACCAAACATTTATTTGTTGAAGAAATTGATTGAAAACTGAGTATTTCCTTACAGAAATGAATGTAGATTAATAAAATGTCTAAAAAAATGTGTTTGTTTTTAATACTTATTTTTTGACTTATTGGTGTTTGTACACTTTTATAAAAAAAAAAAAAAAAATATTTTTTTTTTAAATTCTTTTTTTTTAAACATTAACAAGTTTCATTTTCACAAAAATAAACTACACAGTTTTAAAGCCTACCCAAAGTAGAAAAAAATGATATATCACACATATATGGGCTATAAAGGAAACAGACAATATAGTCCAAAATGTAAGGACACCTGTTTGGTAATGAAAAATGGCCAAAAACCTGCCGTTGATTAAGAGTTAATACCCTCTAAAATTACCATTTATATTTTAACAGCTTAATCTTTTTGTTAGCATTTGAACATTTAAATATTTTTTGTAATTATTATATACATGTGTAATATTGTATAGTTCTGTTTTTTTTTTTTTATCTTTTAATATTTTTTTTAATCTTTCTATTTATCTATCTATATATATATACTGTATATATATATATATATATATATATATATATATATATATATATATATATATATATATATATATATATATAAACTGTTTTTTCCATTTAAAAATGAAGCATGGATTTATCTTTATAATGAATGTTATTTGCCCCTCTATCGACAGTTTTAAAATGGGTCCCATTCGTTTCATCTCTGTCGCCACTGAGCTGATCTTCTACCCTCAGTACGGCCTGGTGCCCATTGTGGAACACTACAAGTGGCTAGAGAACGAGCTAGCTGTAAGTTACCTATTTAATCTGTTTCAATTATCACTGTTGAAAAAATACAAACCTGTCAGTGTCTGTGATTAAATAAAAAAAATCTTGCATTATAAATTTCAGAATAATATCTTCAAAAATTGGGAAGTAAAAAATTTAAGATATTAAAAAAGGGAGATAAATTACGTGCTATTTTTTTTTCATTTTCATGCGGAGTAATTTTAAATGAGTTACTTTTCTTTAAGAATAGTGAGGTAGTCAATGATATTGTTATATATATATATATGTATATGGATGTTTGTTTCCATGATAGATTGAAAAAAATATGTTATAAAAAGGACAAAGTATTAATTTTTCTTGGTAAGATTCATTATTGTACACGTATTAATTTTTTTTTCTAGGATCTATGGACTTCAAATTTATTCTTGATAAATATGCTCAACTAATTAAATACCATTTACACCAATAGGATGCTAATAAACCAGAGAACCGTGCCAAACAGCCTTGGGTTATTACCTTTGGTCACCGACCTATGTACTGTTCTAATGATGACAACGATGACTGCACACATCACGAAAGCCTGGTCAGTTCTTTAGAAATGTAAAATATCTTGGGTAGAAAAAAACACATTTAGGGTATCTTGGTTCTGCATCATGCAGATAATAAACCTCAAAAGGTATCAACTCATTCATCGAGTACTTCAACCCCTTTACTGTTTGTTTCAACGGACCTCTCAACTCGTTTTTTTTTTTCTTTCTTTTTTTTCTTTCCCCGTTTGTGATCTTTTGTGCCTGTTGTAAGAATATTTTGACACAGTAGTTTTAATATATCCCGTGTAAGGTTTTTAAATCTTATAAACCATTATTTCTACATTTGTAATGCTTTGAAAAAAAAATTTCTCATTAGTTCGGTAGTTTTATTGTTTCATCCTCACAGATTAGAGTGGGCATTCCTTATTTGCATTTTCTTGGTTGGGAGCCATTGTTTTACAAATATGGCGTCGATGTGGCTCTCTGGGCCCACGAACATTCCTATGAGAGACTGTGGCCTGTGTACAACAGAGTGGTAAGTACAGTGTGCTGCCTGTTCTAACTTTATTGCCCCAAGTCAAGTTACTTTTTTTTTTTTTTTTTTTTGTAAATGCTTTTGTCTTTATTTTTTCTTAACCATTTACATAACTGTGAATGTCACCTGTAAACTAACTTTATATTTCAAATATATTCTGCGTGTACTATCAAAATAACTCTTTTAAATAAAAAAAAGCTTAATTAATTGATAATTGTTATGTATATATATTTTTTTATTTTTCATGGAAGGTATTGAATGGCAGTTATGATGAGCCTTACACAAACCCCACAGCTCCAGTACACATCATTACAGGCTCCGCTGTAAGTTTTATTTGATTAACAGATCAGTTTATAACATTTCCAATAATTTTAAATATGATGTTCATTTTTTTTTATTTTACAATTATCTGTATAATCTAACTCACTTAGCTCAATATTCTTGTGAAATAAATATTCTGTCTCTTAATCTTTAGTTGTTTTTTTTTTTTTGTGTATAAAATGGCACTTCTTTATCTAAAGTTCAGACTTGACAAATTTTTTTGAGTTAACTGTTTTATCAAATCAACCTGGGATCAATGTGGGGATATAAATGCGAGTTGAGCTCTACTGCACTAGTTTCGAGCAAGGTCATTTTTTTAATTTTTTTATAGGGCTGTAAAGAAAGACATGACAACTTTGACAAGAACATTGAGAGCTGGTCAGCTTATCGCAGTGATGATTATGGCTTCACCAGAATGAAAGTGTACAACAGCACGCACCTGTACATGGAGCAGGTGTCTGATGATAAGGTGATAAAAAAAATTTTTCATTCTCCTAGTTTGTATTCGGTTACCTGACACAAAATTTTATGTTTGTATAAGTAGTAACGTTTTTTTTATAATCTTTATCATTAGTTTACAGGACTGGGTCAGATTTTTTAAAATGTTAATGTTATTATTTTAAATGCTATTTCTGTCATGATAGTACAAGCCTGTTCATGTGGTTATCTTAATGGGATCAAAAAGTCTTAATGGGATCAAAAAGTCTTAATGGGATCAAAAAGTCTGAATGGGATCAAAAAGTCTGAATGGGATCAAAAAGTCTGAATGGGATCAATACATTTTATAAATGTGGCTCAGGGCTTCTTCTAATTTTAGAAAATTTCTTATTTTTTATCATCCGTTAAAACTTGAAATAGTTACATGTATATACTTAATAGACTCCCTATTGCATCACTAAGCAGGTAATGATGAAGAATTTATTACATCTAGTCTTACCAACAGAAATGAAAATATGCATGACCATGGGACTATTTAAGAATTATTACACGACCAACAATATAGTCTATAGACTAAATTTTTTTTATTTCTTTAATTTGAAAAAAAAAAGGATGGAGCCATCATTGATAAGCTTATGATCATCAAAAATCAACACGGAGCTTATACCGGTCACAGTAAACCAGTGGAGCCTGTCGCAGATCCTCTGAAGAAACTCTGGAAACTTTGGAAACACCTTTCGCAAAATATTAAGGACCCGTTACCTTAAACACACAGAATTTCAAGCCCATGTTGTTGTTTTTTTTATCATTTAAATTTATTTTTTTTTAAAAGTTTCAAATGTAGGTAGTTGAATTTCTAAACTCTGCTTTGCTTGCCATGTGAGAATTCCATAATTTTAAATTGATTTTTTTTTTCAAATGGGCTAATTCATGTACATTGTACTAATGAAATGTTTGGTTTTTAAATGGTTTAAAATTTTAGATTTACTTAAGTACATGTGTTCCAGCTTTAAATTATTTTTATAAAACACAAAAAATTGTTTACTGGTGTTAGTACATATGAAATATTACATTTTTATTTGTGAACTGTAAATTATTTTTCAAAATCCACATCAGATAAACCAGAATTCTATTGTTGAAAATAGACTTTACAGAATACTGTTTTTAATAGCCATAACATTTTACCGGACTACTTTTTACTTTCTTTGATAGTACTAATTAAACATTTATGTCTGTATTTTTTAATTGGTCTCCTTCTTTAAATTATTGTATGGTTTAAAATTATAACTGTAGATATATATGTTTTAAATTTTTTCTTAACGAAAATCCTTGAATAGAATATTAAACAAGCTTAAAAAAAAAAGAAAAGAATGATGCTCCTGTATGAATTTTTTTGTCCCATAAAGGTCAACAGTGATGGGCATTTTGTTTGCCATGCTTTTTTCCTCTAGCCTAAAAAAAAACATAAAAATTTGTTGTATATTTAAATTTGTCCTAACTCTTTCTATGTACATTAATAATACACCATTTTTTTTTAAATTTTGTTTTGGCACTCTAAAATGTTTTACGAACGGATTAGAAAATTCATGGCATTGTTTAAGGTCTTTTGAAATTGTGGTTCAAAGAAATGGATCTTATATTTTTTATAAAGACACTAAGTATTAAAAATAATTGTTTAATTAATTGTTTAATCTCTTATTAAGATGGAATGATAATATTTCAAATGCTATATATCTTTTGTTCAATTAAAGTTGCACCACTAAACTTTTAATTTGAAGTTTCTGGGATATTTTTTTTTTCAGTTTTTTTTTGGAGTTTTGTAAATAAGACATTAATTGAAATTTAGTTTTTGTTTTTTAAATGAGATAAAGTTTTATACTAAAATATATAATTTATAATGAAAGTTTTTAATGAAATTTTTATATAAATTTTTCATTCTAAGTCCATTTTAAGAGAAATTTAATTTTTTTTTTTTTAATTCAGTTCTTTAATTAAGACCACTTTACTGGTTAACATGTTGTACATATTCATTCCTTTATTGTCTATAATTGTAAAAGGAATAAGTTGTAATGTTTTACCAGATTTTTAATATGATATTTAAATTTATTCACTTATCTAGATAAGTCACATCAATCTTCATGTAAACATTCGGTTGTGGTATGGGAGATAACTCTAACACTGTTGTTTGTTTTTTAAACAATGCAGGTTAATTATGTCATCTTATTTAAACAGAGAATATAAATAGTTGCATAAACTGTACAGTCAATAGTTAGTATTTGAACAACTTAATACATGTACCCATCATAGGATATATTTTTTTATTTAAAAAAATGTTTTTTTTTAAATATAGTAAAATGTGTTATTCCCATGAACTGATTTTTACTGAAAAAGAATGTAAACTAAAAATACTGGGGTCGAAAATTTGAATCCATTTGTATACTCAGGTCCTAATTATTTTTTTTTCTTCAAAAAATAATGTTCCACGTCAATAACAGACTATTTCTTATCACGTCTAGCCAAATGACATTCCAACGATTGAATCAACTGAAACTAAAACATTCGTGAAAGAAGGGCTGTGACTTTGTTGGTTTCTTTCACTTTTGTTTTCTAGCTGCATCATTTTTATTGTGAAATACACAAGATATACTTGTTTGTTTGTGCAGTGGATTTTTTGCCAGATTCTACAATATTTGTTGTTTTTTTTTTAATGTGGATCAATCAATCATTTGATTGGTTACATCTGTTCATTGGATCAATCAATGTCATTTGATTGGTTACATCTGTTCATTGGATCAATAAAATGTCATTTGATTTGTTACATCTGTTCATTGGATCAATCAATGTCATTTGATTGGTTAAATCTGTTCATTCTGTTCCTAATTAAATTGATCATGCTCATAAAAATTCGCAATAAAGTATATCTGATATCAGCTTAATATTTTGTTTATATATTTTCTTGTATGCTTTTGGTATGCTCCTTTTATGTGAGATGTTTTCAACGATTCGTTTTGTATATTGACATCAAAATAGTTCTCATGAGGCCAGCGTTGCAGGACCCTAGAACGGAGAAAATAGTCTTAAGTTCTTTTTTTAGTATTACCAACCCCTATCAAACTTTTAATAACACTTTGGAAATGTAAATGAATCTAAAATACATGAATTAAGCAGTAGTTTTACAAATGAATGGAAACACAGGGGCTATAACTCTTAGTTTTTTTATTCGCTTGTCTTTCTTTATGTACTTGTACTGGCTGTAGGTGGGACGGGTGTGGTGTGGATAATCCACTGTCAACCTGCGAGTCTTGTGTTTGCTCCTCTGTGAGAACCATGGGAATTTTTCCAGGTGAAATTTAGTGCAAAGTCGTCTCACAAGTTCACGCAGCTTTAACTGGATACCTGACATAAGTTGGGTGAGTAAAGGTGGCTGGGCGTTGTGCTTAACCACACAATCCCCTCATATGCCGAGGTTACAGAAACAGATGAATTCTACACTTCATCTGCTGCCCCGATGACCCCCCCCCCCCCGTTAGGGCTTAGGGGACTTTACCTTTTTACTGGCTATATGCATGCTCTTGGGAACATTTATTGTTCTACTTTAAGTTATATCTTAACTATACTATCTTTGTTTTTATTGGCCTTGAAAAGTCAACTGTGCAGTTCGATCATTAAAGAATCCATCTACATTTTGTTGGTGTCTATCTGTATCAATAAATATACATGTATAATTCTCTAGTTATGGTTGAGTGAATTTGAAGGACTATTAGGCTATTTACACATCTTTATTTGAAGGAAGATATTTAATACTGAAAATAACAATAGCATACAGCTGTCATAAAATACTTAAGTCAATTAAAAGGAAAATCAGCATCCCACTCACCCCCCCCCCTCCCCAACATCTCTACACATGTAACAGAATCTCCATCACTACAAAGTTCTTTGTGGATTTTGTAAATCTAGGCAACTTGGGACCCCCGTCGGCAACAGCCTGGACCCCCCCCCACCCACGTTCGCCTAAGGAATCATCATCATTTCCCGTCACTCCTATCGGGGTATGGGCCACCAACTAAAGATCTCCAGCCATTCTCTCCAGCTGCTTCCAGCTGAACCCCATCCTGGTGATGTCCGCTTCAAATTCTCGCCTCCAGGTGTTTCTTGGCCGGCATCTCTTTCTTTTTCCTTGAGGATTCCAACTCAATGCTTGCCTAGTGATGTCTAAGGAATACCTTTCCGGAATAAAGTTCTATTAAATCTCGTGCTGAAAGGGTTCGGACAAGTACTTTTGCCTCGACTCCACCCCCACCCCATCCCCACACGTCTGTCAGTCTCTACCTAGTTCCCTTCCCACCAAAAAAGACCTAAGAACGAGTCTAGCCTACAGGGATCGCCATTGGATGGAAACTCTTTGAAACCTGATATGCCCCCCCCCCCCCACACACACACCCTGAAATTGTCTGAAAAACAGCCCTCCTCCTCCCCAAAGTCATCAATTAATGTTATAGAACGCAGCGGAACGTCTAATGGCTCGGCGTACCCCACCCCTCTATCCCCTCCACCCCCCACTCTTCCAAAAAAAAAAAAAACTTTACCGCAGTCCTGATCTCACCCCCATCTTTGAAGGAAATGTTTGGTTTTTAATTTGATTTTTAAATTATTTGTAAACAGACATCCTTATAATAATATAACGGATTGTCACCCACACACGGCAAAACAGGACCGCGCCCACTTCATACATAATATAATACGAGAACGCACCCACACGTGTGTTCTGTGTGTGCGAAGTCTGCACAGTGGTCGTCATGACATTATCATTCTGTAGCATAAAAATGTCACAGGTGATGATTTATTTACCTGGTCGTCTGAATGTTCCACGGTGTCACGTAGTTTAGACACGTGTGTATCTCTGAGTGTCAGATTTCTATAATGATTCCTCACAATCTGAGATACCAATACCTCCAACAATTAGTCGTTCGAAAGAAAAAAAAAAGTGGAGAAAATTATGTCCCAGGATCCGAATGTTCTTTGATGATTCGACCATTCAGCGCATGATTTATCCGCGTGTAGTATATATGTGTGTATGTGTCAGGTGTATATGTGTCCGGTGTATATGTTGTTGTTTTAGTACTTCCGACCATTCAGCGCATTATTTATCCGTGTGTAGTATATATGTGTGTATGTGTCAGGTGTATATGTGTAAGGTGTATATGTGTCCGGTGTATATGTTGTTGTTTTAGTACTCCCTAGCGCTCGTGCTACTACCAAGCCTCGTATAGAAACTAACCTTGTTGTGTTGTGAAAACATCCGTATCCAACTTTTTTCCATCCAGGTTGTTTTGTTTCGTCCAGATGATGTACCAATCCAACGTTCTACATTGGCCTTAAAATTTGACGTATTTACTTCCCCACACATTTTCTTCACACATTTGTGTGGATCAGGGGCGTCCGTGTAGACGGGCGGACTAGGGCTGATACTTAACCCGATGAACTTTTTAAAAGTATTAACTCCCCGGAATAAACAAAAACATGTTTATGGTTATTCAAAATGTAAGCGTATTTTTTTTAAAGTTTCTTTTTTCCGAAGTGAATGTAATGAAATACATACAGATTTGAATAGATCTGAACGTATGCATTTTGACTTGATAAATGTTTACTTTACGATATATAAAGTGTACATGTCCGAGAGAAAGGTTTGTGAAGAGATTGAAAAATTTGTTCAGAAAGTTCTGTACCATGTTAATATATATATATATATATATATATATATATATATATATATATATATATATTACATAGCTTTAAATGAAGTGAGGGGCCGTTATCAAATCATCTAACGCAAAAATTATTAAATTAACTCACCCAACAACTCAACTCGTGCCGTATCACATCATGGATAGCAAACGCTGTCCCGAATTTTCACGTCATAAATTAGATGTGATTTATGTCTAATTTTTTTTTTAGGTCGGTCATCTTCCTCCTACCTTAAAGTGTTTCAGTGCTGTCTCAACTCATGCGCCGGCCCGGGAACTTGCCCTGGGCTACCGCACAAGTATACTATACTATATACCTGACCAATTCTAATCGCCTATTGATTTTGCATTATTTTCTATCCTTGTTGCGTGGGTCGTGACCCTTTGGTTAACCTTTGACCTATACTTCCCGTAAGACAATTTTTACCTGCGAGCGGGCATGACTTGGATAGGAGGCGCCTTCGGCATATATTGATCCGCGGCCGATTAACCCAGCCCGTAAAGCACAAAGCGTCAAAATTGATTTATTCTTTATTTTGAAGATAACATTTATTAATGCAGTAACTGCAGGTCCGTAGCTTCTTAAAAGGCGAAATGGGCGGCTAAGTGCTGCAAACGGTAATGGGGGGCCCCTGTAGGGAATATGTTGTGCTTCGCCCCAATGAAATTATCTCATTATTTAGTGGAACACATTGTCTTAACCATCTTGCTACTCAAAAGGTGTTTCACTAGTTTAAAAAAAAATGTAATTGACGAATTTCAAAATTTGGAAGGCCTAACTCGCAAATATTCAAACCAGTCTCAATGAAGAAAGTAATCTGATCTATAGTCGGGAAGGAGGTGGAGGAGGGGGGAGGGGGGGTGATTAAAATATCAAAGTCCTGACAGCATTTTCGCCCAGGGCCGTGTAATTTTACATTTTCCTTGGATCCTAAAATCGCAGAAAACAGCCAGAATAGCTTAACACCCAGACACGTGCTTTATATTGCACAATGATATACACGCAGCCTTTGTGCCGGGACCTGAATTTTAAATAGGGGAGGGGGGGGGCCCTGCCTGTAAGGATGAGAAGTTTATGTCGTGACCAAATCATCAAACATTACTGTGTATATCGCCCCTTTCTACCCCCCACTACGCACACACACACCATTACCAAGGCTGTAGCAAACGCCTCTTTGGGGGTTACAGCTAATGAAACTTCACTACAAGGTTTTTCTGGCTCGCGGCCTTCAGACGTTGTAAGACAACTGTCGATGCTGCACGATATGGTTTCTTTCCCCGGATTCCGCTTTAACACGACCCCCAGCCGAATGTACTCACATTAAACACTGTTTATATCCGGGGAGGAGGTGTTCGAACTGTTTGAACCGCGTGTCTCAATGGGTTTTTTTAATTACAAATGGACCGTATCATGCTCAAGGGTTTGTAGTGTTTGTATGAAATAATAAAATAATGTAAACGTCATTGATGTAAACGTCATTGATGTAAACGTCATTGATGTAAACGTCATTGATGTAAACGTCTTTGATGTAAACTGGTGTAAACTGGTGTAAACTGGTGTAAACGTCATTGATGTAAACTGGTGTAAACGTCATTGATGTAAACGTCATTGATGTAAACGTCTTTGATGTAAACTGGTGTAAACTGGTGTAAACGTCATTGATGTAAACTGGTGTAAACGTCATTGATGTAAACTGTTGTAAACGTCATTGGTGTAAACGTCATTGATGTAAACGTCTTTGATGTAAACTGGTGTAAACGTCATTGATGTAAACTGGTGTAAACGTCATTGATGTAAACTGGTGTAAACGTCATTGGTGTAAACGTCATTGATGTAAACTGGTGTAAACGTCATTGGTGTAAACTGGTGTAAACGTCATTGATGTAAACTGGTGTAAACGTCATTGATGTAAACTGGTGTAAACGTCATTGATGTAAACTGGTGTAAACGTCATTGATGTAAACTGGTGTAAACGTCATTGATGTAAACTGGTGTAAACGTCATTGATGTAAACTGGTGTAAACGTCATTGATGTAAACTGCTGCAAACGTCATTGATGTAAACTGGTGTAAACGTCATTGATGTAAACTGGTGTAAACGTCATTGATGTAAACTGGTATAAACGTCATTGATGTAAACTGGTGTAAACGTCATTGATGTAAACTGGTGTAAACGTCATTGATGTAAACTGGTGTAAACGTCATTGATGTAAACGTCATTGATGTAAACTGGTGTAAACGTCATTGATGTAAACTGGTGTAAACGTCATTGATGTAAACGTCATTGATGTAAACTGGTGTAAACGTCATTGATGTAAACTGGTGTAAACGTCATTGGTGTAAACGTCGTTGATGTAAACGTCATTGATGTTAATGAGCTGAGAGAGAAGAGGGGCGCGGGCCGGATCCAACAGCCTGATGAGCCGGACTTGGTCATCGGGCCCGCAGCAGTTTGCCCACGTCTGGTCTATTCCCTTTCCTTTTTCTTTACAATCAACACGGCCCGTCAACTGACAATATCCTTAACACTATAGCACCTGTCAGCGTGGGACCACTGTTTTATATCGGGTATAATTTTAGTCCCTGTGCTCCTGTGAACTTTCTCGCACAGATTGCAGTAGTCGTTTTTGTAGCCCAAGGTGACCAGCCTGTCCTTTTCCCTCAGCATACTCGCGTACTTCCGATGGTCGTTGCCGAGTTCTTTAAGGTGCAGCGCCAAATCTTTGGCGGATCGAAAATCCGCCGCGTTCACGTACCAACCGGGAGGGAAGTATCTGGTGTAATTGAACCCGCCGCGGACGACGGGCACCACCTGACTCCTGTCGGCCAATCGCTGCATGACTTTCTCCGTGACGTAGTCGAAGCAGAAGGAGTTCTCGAAGCTCAGGTAGAACTTGTAGGTGTGGTTGAGCATAGCCTCGCATTGGTCTCTCGCTGACCTGGGACATTTTAGTTTGCCGCACGCTCCGTAAATGTCCACGTCAATATATTTCTGTGGAAAAAAAGAAATAAAAGAAAAAGAAAGCATATCATTAGAAAACGTGGAATAATAAAACAATAATGGACATTATTTGTTTGTTTTTTTTATACATACGCGTGTATTATTTAGAAATTGGGTACTTGGTAAATGTTTTACTAGAAAACTGCACTCGAGTATTACTCTAGCACATTTTCGGAAAGTACTTGTATTCGTACTTGCACTTTGTGTGTACTTGTATTCGTACTTGCACTTTGTGTACTTGTACTCGTACTTGCTATTTGTGTACTTGTATTCGAACTTGCACTTTGTGTACTTGTATTCGTACTTGCACTTTGTGAACTTGTACTCGTACTTGCACTTTGTGTACTTGTTCTCGTACTTGCACTTTGTGTACTTGTACTCGTACTTGCACTTTGTGTACTTGTTCTCGTACTT
>JAGDYQ010000062.1:4801368-4898052 GCA_021962125.1 Bulinus truncatus
ACATCCATGCAGACATAACATTTCGACTACAGTAAATGCTCAACAATGCAGACATAACACTTAGACAACACTAGATGCTCAAACATGCAGACATAACATTTAGACAACAGTAAATGTTCAAACATGCAGACATAACATTTAGACAACACTAGATGCTCAAACATGCAGACATAACATTTAGACAACAGTAAATGTTCAAACATGCAGACATAACATTTAGACAACACTAGATGCTCAAACATGCAGACATAACATTTAGACAACAGTAAATGTTCAAACATGCAGACATAACATTTAGACAACACTAGATGCTCAAACATGCAGACATAACATTTAGACAACAGTAAATGTTCAAACATGCAGACATAACATTTAGACAACACTAGATGCTCAAACATGCAGACATAACATTTAGACAACACTAGATGCTCAAACATGCAGACATAACATTTAGACAACAGTAAATGTTCAAACATGCAGACATAACATTTAGACAACACTAGATGCTCAAACATGCAGACATAACATTTAGACAACAGTAAATGTTCAAACATGCAGACATAACATTTAGACAACACTAGATGCTCAAACATGCAGACATAACATTTAGACAACAGTAAATGTTCAAACATGCAGACATAACATTTAGACAACACTAGATGCTCAAACATGCAGACATAACATTTAGACAACAGTAAATGTTCAAACATGCAGACATAACATTTAGACAACACTAGATGCTCAAACATGCAGACATAACATTTCGAAAACAGTAAATGTTCAAACATGCAGACATAACACTTAGACAACAGTAGATGTTCAAACATGCAGACATAACATTTAGACAACAGTAAATGTTCAAACATGCAGACATAACATTTAGACAACAGTAAATGTTCAAACATGCAGACATAACATTTAGACAACACTAAATGTTCAAACATGCAGACATAACATTTAGACAACAGTAAATGTTCAAACATGCAGACATAACACTTAGACAACAGTAGATGTTCATGTAACACAACATGACGTAATTACTGAACAAACATCTTACGGTACTGGTCATAGGAGTACAGAAGCCTCTTGTCACGCCATGCCAACAGGGTGGACGGTGCAAAAATGTCGGAGTCCGTTCTGTATGTAAATGTCCAGTTGAAGACACTTTTCCAGGCTTCGTAATTAGCTGAGTTTGAACAAACAAAAAAATGTCTATAAACAGTCAAATGAATGAAACAGATAAACGTATAAATGTTAAGTACTGACAACTGAACACATTGATGTGACGTCAACAAGCCTGTAGAATATGTCTTAGATTTAGAGGGGGTGTGGGGGGAGTGACGTAATGGGATCAGCAGAGTAAGGTAGCGATAGGGGCCCCGAGCGACTTATTCATATCTCAGAATCGTATCACGTGGTTTAAAAATAATGTTTCAAATCACTAGTGCGCAAAAAAAAATTGGTTCTGTGCCACTCCCCAGTGAGAGAATGTATTTTGTGAATGTATACAAATGATTCGAGAAAACACGACGGTCTGTCGAGTGTGTAAATATTGTTAGGGACAAGAAAATGAAAGTTTTAGTTTGTTGTTGTTGTTGTTTTGTTCTAAAATGGCAAATAGGCCGACAAACAAGTAGAATACAAGCAATACAAGAAGATATATATATATATATATATATATATATATATATTAAGACAAACAGGTAAATATACAGACCTGAATACAGGCAAACAGACAGGCGATAGGTGGGACCACCGAGAGGGGAAGGTACTCAGAGCATTTTTCTGGTGCAACCCCCCTCCGGCTCCCAGCCTTGTGGGCCATGTCGCTTTCGGACGGACGAACAGACAGACAGACAGACGGACGGACAGACAGACAGACAGACAGACAGACAGACAGATAGATAGATAGATAGATAGATAGATAGATAGATAGATAGATAGATAGATAGATAGATAGATAGATAGATAGATAGATAGATAGATAGATAGATAGATAGATAGATAGATAGTAGTGACCTACAAAGAAAAGTACTCGCACGTTGGTTTGACCTAATTCATTCGATTATTTTAAGCAAACATTACCTGGATACCCGTAATGGACCGGTGATTCAAAGAAAGCTTTGACCCAAACTTGACCCAAAGGTCGACTGGGTACAGGAATATTTTCGAGGTCTCCAGTAAAAAATATCAACACGTCCGCCTCGTTCTTCAACTTCCCCGTGACGTCAAACGTGCACTGGCTGTATGCGCATGCGCGGAAGTCTAAGTTTTTTTGGTTGAGTTTAGCTTCTCGGTACCACCGGGGACAGTTGAAGCAGGATATGATTTTCGTCCTCCTGGTCACCTTGGGGACAGGTGGTCGTACGGAGCCAGGGTCAACGCAGACTCTGGGCGTGATGATGTAAGGGGACCTGAACGCGTGATCCTCCGCTGGCTCGATCCCCATCTTCGTCAGTTCCGCCCTCAGCCTGCCCTCGTCAAAGAAAGACGGACCCAGGCAGACGAACGAGAGTGATTCGTTCGTCGGCGAAGTCCGACCCATTTCATGAGTCGCATTCTCTGTCCTGTAGTCGGTGGACGAGTTTCCAAAGAATGGTGAAATAGCCATGAAAATGTTCGAATCAAACTGGAAGAATCCATAGAGTATAATTAAATTCAGAGCAAAAAACACCAACAAGAAATACTTATATCTGGCAACCGAACAATCAGAAAACTTCCCAAACATTTTCATTTGTAAAAAAAAAAAAGTAACTGGTTAATCCAAATATTTTTTTTAAATATTCGTTTCTATTTCCAGCACATCATGCAGATTATCTGTATATCCTAGATAAAATAAACAACAACAACACTTCATTGTAATATCCTCGGTGTTTACGTTTCACAGTGCATTCAAGAAATAATCCATTCATCAGAATAAAAAACGTCCAACAAGCCTCTTAAATGTTATCCATAAATAAACACAACTGTCACTGATCAATGCAACAACGTAAGACGGGACCGCTGGAAGCAATACTATGTGAACATATGGCGGTAATAGATATTTTGGTACAGCTGGTTGCTGGAGTGTCTTGGTCTATTGCAGTGCTGTAAATAGGAATTGAATATATATGTATATATATATATATATATATATATATATATAGAGAGAGAGAGAGAGAGAGAGAGAGAGAGAAAGGCCCTAGCATATACAGCAGTAGTCAGAACCGTCACAGTCCCATCACTTAACCATGGGGCCCCCTGGATGAATTGACTTTACGGTGGAGTTGATTAAGAAAGAGGCAGCCCACGTTTTCAAAGATTATTATGTATAGGGGTGGGGGTGGGGGGAGTGTAATATTAGCAAAACGTGGCCTAGGTAGTGTTTCTTACCGCGATCACTGATGTATTGGTAAAATAAGAAGTAAGGGAACGCATAGTGGGAGCCAAAAAAAAAAGTCCTATTGTCAGCAAACTATTTTTTTTCCATATAAGTTTTTTTTTTTATTTGGCGTTGTACACGATAACTTCTTCTTCTTCCTTTGGCCTGCCATACTACTTTTCTCCACTTTTCTCGATTCATGGTTGTACACGATAACACAATCTATAAACAACAACGTAACTGGTTTACTGGTGACTTTGATCATTGGTTCATTTTTTTTGCATATGGCCGCGGTGGTGCGCGAGCAATCTGCGCTGACAGTAGATTTAAGTGGGAGTTGTAGGGACATGAAAAAAGTACTGGAACGCGTTCCGGTTCTGAAAAAAAAAGTTAAGGGAACGTCGTTTCACCGCGTACCCTCCCCCCCCCCTTTCCCAATACACCACTGATCGCGATTGTACATTTGTCTACTTTCCCAAAAATGTACCATTTCGCAAAGCCCTCGAAACATAATAGCGGCACTGCAACAGTGTCAAACCTATGGATTTGGGGACCCGGGGGGGGGGCTTAATCTCTTTGGGGACCCTTGCATTTTGACAATCGACATCATGACATGAATTAATATTTAATGTGAAAAATTTGTGGGCCCCACCCCTCATGCCGGGGCCCGCGGGAACTTTCGAATTCGGACCCCCCTTCCCCCTACCCCAGGTACGCCTCTGCACTGTACACTGATTTAACGGATAATAGCTAAAGTTTGTTGTTGTTTTTTAAATCAGCCTCTGTTACTCAACCTACACAACAAATGTCGATCTAAAATTACAGTTTAAGTGTAAAGTTAAAAAAAAAAAAACTTACATGTAACACATAATAAATATTCCAGTTTCAAATGGTAGATTATATACTCTATATATATATATATATACTCTATATGCCGCTTTCACAGAATATTGCATTCAATTAAAGAAATGACCTTTGACCCAAGCCATCGCGAAAATACATCCATAGCCTATTTGTACCCGCCTATCATATCAGTAAAGAGCGCTGAACAAGTTGAAAGATTTACAATTCGTATCTTATGCATATCCTGAAGAAAGATAATGAATAGCTCCTTTAATTTTAGATGTATCACATTCATTCTTAACAGCCCCTCGGGGCAGAAGAAGTGAAGCGTTACTCTCTCCCTTCTGCAGTCACTGCATATTAAGGGAGCGTGTGGCTGGGGTTCGTGAACGCACCTTCGATTATTATAAACATTAGTTTAGGTTAAATTTAAGGCTACACTGACTTTGTTGCCAGAGCCATTCTATTAGCTGGCTTTGTTGCCAGAGCCATTCTATTAGCTGGCTTTGTTGCCAGAGCCATTCTATTAGCTGGCTTTGTTGCCAGAGCCATTCTGATTAGTTGGCTTTGTTGCCAGAGCCATTCTATTAGTTGGCTTTGGTTGCCAGAGCCATTCTATTAGCTGGCTTTGTTGCCAGAGCCATTCTATTAGCTGGCTTTGTTGCCAGAGCCATTCTATTAGCTGGCTTTGTTGCCAGAGCCATTCTATTAGTTGGCTTTGTTGCCAGAGCCATTCTATTAGTTGGCTTTGTTGCCAGAGCCATTCTATTAGCTGGCTTTGTTGCCAGAGCCATTCTATTAGCTGGCTTTGTTGCCAGAGCCATTCTATTAGCTGGCTTTGTTGCCAGAGCCATTCTATTAGTTGGCTTTGCTTATTTTGCCAGAGCTTTATTTCATAGCTGGCTTGTTGCCAGAGCCATTCTATTAGTTGGCTTTGTTGCCAGAGCCATTCTATTAGTTGGCTTTGTTGCCAGAGCCATTCTATTAGCTGGCTTTGTTGCCAGAGCCATTCTATTAGCTGGCTTTGTTGCCAGAGCCATTCTATTTGTTGGCTTTGTTGCCAGAGCAATTTTGTTAGCTGGCTTTGTTGCCAGAGCCATTCTATTAGCTGGCTTTGTTGCCAGAGCCATTCTATTAGTTGGCTTTGTTGCCAGAGCCATTCTATTAGCTGGCTTTGTTGCCAGAGCCATTCTATTTTTTGGCTTTGTTGCCAGAGCCATTTTGTTAGCTTGCTTTGTTGCCAGAGCCATTCTATTAGCTGGCTTTGTTGCCAGAGCCATTCTATTAGTTGGCTTTGTTGCCAGAGCCATTCTATTAGTTGGCTTTGTTGCCAGAGCCATTCTATTTGTTGGCTTTGTTGCCAGAGCCATTTTGTTAGCTTGCTTTGTTGCCAGAGCCATTCTATTAGTTGACTTTGTTGCCAGAGCCATTCTATTAGCTGGCTTTGTTGCCAGAGCCATTCTATTAGTTGACTTTGTTGCCAGAGCCATTCTATTAGCTTGCTTTGTTGCCAGAGCCATTCTATTAGTTGACTTTGTTGCCAGAGCCATTCTATTAGTTGACTTTGTTGCCAGAGCCATTCTATTAGCTGGCTTTGTTGCCAGAGCCATTCTATTAGCTGGCTTTGTTGCCAGAGCCATTCTATTTGCTAGTCAAATTAGGCAACCGTCTAGCTCCCCCTTCACCCTCTTCTATCAAAAAGCCCATTTGAATTGTTAATTTCTATTAAGTCTGATACAAAACGACGACTACTTTTGCCCAAAAAGGGCCCCCAAAAAAAGAATCTACGGCCCAAAAAGGCCGAGGACATACTCTGCTATTAAGTGTACAGTGAATATTTTTTTTAAAACCCTCAGTCTTATAGCCTGAACACACCTAATTTGAATAATTAATAAAGTGTTGACATTGTACACGTGTACCAGGTGTGGTTTTATTTTCGACCTCACCTGTCATTCAGGTGAACCGACACGTTCAGTGTGTGTGTGTGTGTGTGTGTGTGTGCGTGTGTGTATGCGCGCGTGCAGACCACGCCTATGAAAGAAATTGAAATATGTTGTAGGAAAGTTTTCAAGCCCGATAGGATGAATCAATATTTGTTTCCGATAACTCTACTGTATGAACCAATGTTTCACCTGTACATATTCAGTCAAGTTTCATTTCCAACAGTTATTCTGACTCGAATTTTTGTTTTAAACTCTTAGCCTGTGATGGTTTCAGTATGATTCTCTAACAATTACTTCATGTTGTTTTATATGTGACGTACTGATGTTATTTTTACACATTTTTTTTTGAGGTTTCCAGTAAGAAATATCAACACATCCGCCGCGTTCTTCAACTTCCCTGTGATGTCACCGACCATCGATGGGAAAGAAAAAAAAAACACAACGGTCGCCAATAATGACGAATAACCCCCCTAATGCTAATGCGGGACGGGGGGGGTCTGATTTCCCCCCTTTCCCCATTCCACCCCCACCCCACGAACCTATTTACTATACTCTGATCTGAGAACCTTGACTCACTGTTAATGATATTCAAATAAAAAAAAAACCGCACAAAAAGCACACAAAAAATCTATCGCTGCTTAAAACAGTGGCAATGTCAACATAACTTCAATAGACAATGTCAACATAACTTCATTAGACAATGATAGTCATCTGGTCATATTGATTTTACAGGATGAAAAGAGCTAATAAATATTGTCTTCCCTTTACCCCCTTGCAGTGCTGGTTGCATTAACAATTTAAACAACTCTCTAGCTATCTAGTTGTGTGGGGCCAATCGGGTTAAGGGTTTTTTTAACGTGTGTGTGTGTGTGTGTGTAGAAAGACACTTGTCTATTTCACCGCAAACTTTAAACTGTGTTATAAACCCTTCTAGCATAGAATTATAAACATGTAGTAAACTGACATTTTAAATTGTCACGGCGTTGAGACAATTTAAAAAAAAAACAAAAAAAAAATTGCATTAAATATTAAGAATGTAAAAATTTTTTTTCCAGATCTGACAATAACTAATAACGAACTCTTTCACAAATGTGTAAGACTGTCAGCCTGTACAAAAGAAAAGTTTTGACCCACACTGTTAAAGTTGTTTTGTGTAATTCGTATTTTTTAAGATCCCTTATCAGCAGTGTTGTTCTTTTCGCTAGTGTTGTTTTCGTCGACGAAAACTAAAACTAAAACCTTCGTTAACGAAAATGTTGACTTTTTGTCAACGAGAACTAAAACTAAAACTAAAATTAGCAGCAAGACTAAAACGAGACGAAAACTAAATCTCGTAGACAAAAGACTGAATAAAAACTGAAACTAAAACTCCCCAACGAAATAAAAACTAAAATCCCCATATATCGTCTTTTCCGGTATAATGTTGACACATGAAAGAAAGAACAACAAAAGATTAAAAAAAAAAGAAAAATGACAGCCGACGAAATAAATTTTGCTTTGAAAGTTTGAAATTGCCATGCGGTTAGATCAAAGAGTGTCGTTTTAAAAGATACAGTCGATTCTGCTTAATTGGGTCTTGTTTACCCTACCCTCCACTACCGCACTTACCCCCCTCCCCCCACCACTTACCTCCCCCCCCCCCCCAAAATACACACGTCATTTGTGCCTTTTTCTTTCTTTAAATAATAGTATAGCCAGAATGTACGTGCTCCCTTATTATGAACGCGTTTTTTTTTTATTTTCCCTCCTCGCCCATCCCAATTTCATTTTTGACACTTAGCAGCCTCTCCCCCCCCCCCCCCCCCCCCACAAAGATGACGTTACTTTATTGCTTCCCAACCACCTTACCCCCTCTGTCCCAAACGATGGTACGTGCCGAACTATATTGCACGCGTCTACAGAATGATGTTAACTAATGGTATTCAAGGTCATAAATTAGAATTAAGAAATGACAATCCTATTGTTTCAAGGTCATATTGCTGTGATTTATGTAAACTTGAGTTTCTGTGTTCGGGTGTTTTTTCTTGCTTTTTTTTTTTAAAATGTAGTCTGATCTGGTTATAGAATTGGGTTATTTACTGATTTTTTTTCTGCAACTCTGAAATGCTGACATTTGGGTAAAATGTAATGCATTTAGGTGTTTGTGTTAAAAATGTAATCGCATATTTTTAACGCATTAATTACGCTTTAATTGCAGCAAATCAACAGCCCTATATAAAATTTAACTCAGTGTCACAATTATTCTGAAATATACAACCACTGTCTACTGTACAGATGTGTGCATAGCCTAGTCTAGACCATGTCTAGGTACTGTCTAGACACTAATTATAGGTGTCATGTATATGGAAATATTAGTGCAGTTGCTGCAGACGTGACAAGCAAGATGATGTTTTATCCAAATGCGATACAAAATTATGTGCAAAAAAAATGATACACAATTTCTAGCATCTCGTTATGCACTTGTTTTTTTTTTACCTTCAACAATACACTGTTGTACCTCCACCAATACACTACAGTATATAATGTAAACTAGTGAATGAAACTTTTCTGTTTTTACATCGACCGGAAAGGGAGCAGGAGGATTACTTGTCTTCATTTTATATTACAAGTGGGGCTTTTGTCGACATACCTGGGGGTTAGGGTGTGAATTGGGGTGGTAGATCTACTTAATAACTCAATGTTGAGAGAAATTCTGTTATTTTTCGTTTTTGGTGAACTTTCATCACTTTGGTAAAATTAACGCATTTAGGTGTTGCGTTAAAAATTTTAAACGCAAAATTATTTTGACGCGTTAATCGCAAATTAACGCAGTTTAATCAGCAGCCCTAATATATATATATATATAGCAGGCTCGCCAGGTAATTTAAACTTAATTACCAAATATTCAACTATGACCCACTGGTATAGGTACTAGTATATAAACAACATAACTCTTAGGAGTGTACTTTACAACACTGATTTAATGCCCTATGATACAAATTTAGTGAAATAATATTTTACAAGTCTAACTATTCAAGTCTACTCTAAGTATTCGTGGCCGCCTTTCTAAGTATTCGTGGCCGCCTTTATATAAGCTGGAGGGGTGCGAGTGGGACAGTAGATAGCGAGACAGTAGATAATTCGTGTGTAAAGGGGGGGGGACTTATTCCGTGCGTGGGCGGGGAGGTGGGAAATCTAGCATGAGTCATTAGGGTACAGGAGACAGTAGATAATGGAACAGTAGTAGATAGTCCGTGTGCAAAGGCAGCGAGAGCTGATAGAAACAACTTTTAACTAGTATGGAAGGGGTTAAGTTTGACACGTTACATGGGGGGGGGGAGAGGTGCGGTGAATTCTTGACGTAACATATCCATGGCCTTGCGTTACATTCCATGGTCAACTGATGAGGAGCGAGAGGGTCCGTATTGGCGGGGTAAATTTAAATTGGCAGTGGAGGTGGAAACGGGGAGGGGAGGGTAAATTCTAGATGCAACATTTCTGACCATGACCCTGGGTTATGTTCCATGGTCAGCTGATGAGTCACTCGATACTGGCGTGAGGTGCGTGTGCAAAAGGGGGGGGGTAACTTCTAAACGTAACATAGGGATTAAATTTATGTAGCTGACAATGTATTAAAATCGCTATTGTTTTTTTTTTTGCAAATAGTGGCAATAGTGAAGTATCGGTATAGAGTATCGAATTTTTTTGTTTAAATTGTATCGGCGATACACAAATCAATACTTGATACAAAAAGGTTCGGCAATACAGCAACCAATACTAAAAAAAGTATCGCCGATACTGTATTGGCCGATACCGATACTTCAATACTAACAACCCTGAATATAAGTCATCAAAATAATAGAATTACTTAACGTTGAAAGTTGACAATGACAACAGCAGTTACTGGTGTTGGTGGAGTAAGTGGACGCCCAAAATCGAGTGATGTCTGGGATTATTTCACGTACCGTATTGAATTAAACAAAAGTGAATGTTTGGTGACCAACAACGGTAAGAAATGCGAAAGACTACTCATGGGAAGGAATCCCACAAACCTAAAACGGCATTTAAAAGCTTGCCACAAGAAAGAAAATGATGCCATGGAAGGAAAAGAGAAGACTAAAGTAGCGGCAGCACCCAGAAAATGAACCAAGTTGCCAACTTCCAACTCTTCTGCCTCAGGAAAATTACCGACATGTTTGGTAATAAACTCAAATATTCTGCACAGTCTGCTGAAAATGTTTCCAGAATGCAAGCTCTAACGCGATTCATAGCGAAAACTGGTGTTTCCACGTCGTTGGTAAGTAATAATGTATTATTTATTTCTTAGTAGTTACTACTTCTTAGAACCTATAAACAAAAAGTCACACAAAGACACATGTGACATATCATACATGTAGTATCATAACCTTATGAATATTAAATTGTAAAACAAAAATGTTTCATTATAATTTAATGTATATTAATATGGTCAGGCGTATCACTGTAATTTTATTATGGGACAGGACAGGGCTTGAGAAAAATAATTGTTAGCATACTTAAAACAGTTAAAAATATTACACATGGCAGCTAAAATAGCAAAACTGCTAAATGTTATTCATTTCATTGAATTAATATAAGAATAAATAAAAATGGCTGTATGTTGCTACATAACAATTAAATCGCAATTATAAAATGTATATTGTAAAATAATTACAATAATGAAAGAATGCAACGTACATGTACAGGTCGAGTATGAGGCATTCAGAGAGTTCTGCCAGGCAATGGATCCGAAGTTTCAAGTACCAGGCCGTACAGCTATACAAACGGCTTTAAAATCGGCGTGTGAAGAACTCGAAAAGAAGGTTAAAGAGAATATACAAAATGCCCAGCGTCTTACCCTTTGCTTGGATATTTGGTCAAAAAGGGGTCTGACGGCAGCGTTCCTTGGTATTTCGGCTTGTTTGTACAATCCAGTTATACAGCAAGGTGAACATTTAACACTGAATGTGTTTACTGTTAGTCATCCTCATACAGGTGATATGATTGCTTCTAAAGTTAGCGATTGCTTCGAAAAATGGGGTATAAAAACTAGCCAAGTCATGCTAGTTATTACGGACAATGGAGCTAACATGATAAAAGCTTTTAAAACCATGTTTGTTGATAAATGCGAAACTGGCACTGGCACTGATTCTGATGAGGAAGAAGATGATGAGGTTGACAATATTAATGTAGATGAAGACTATGAGGATGCAAGGGCAGAAATGACTGTTGATGGTCACTATTTGAAATTGAAACGCATGGCATGTATGCCTCATACTATGCAGCTAGTTGTTAATGAGATGTCAAAGTGTGCTGCCATAAAACCGATACTTGATTCAGCGAGGCGTATGGTTGAAAAGTTTAGAAAATCATCTGTTGCAACCCAAAAGCTTGTGTTAAAGAGCAAGAAAACTGATTGTCCCACAAGGTGGTCAAGCACATTCCTTCTACTGAAGCGACTAATTGAACTGAAGGTTAGTGTGAATGGAGTAGCGGAAGAAATGGAATGGGACACTCTTCTTTCAAGTGAATGGCAAAAAATAGAACAGTTACTGAAGCTTCTGCAACCATTTGCCGAATATACACGTTTACTCGAAGGCGATAAAGTTGTTATGTCATCAGTAATTCCAGCACTTATGGACATAGAATATCATCTTCTTGAGGCACAGTCTGATCAAGCTCTGGACGCATCACTAATAGAGCTAGCAGTCACCCTTTTGGATGGCTTGAGGCGACGATTTGAGTTTGCGTTGGAACCAGTGTCTGAAATTTTTGAACCTATACCTTCTGCAGCTTGTCTGCTTGATCCTACAACTGTGTCAGCACTGTTCATTTCAGGAAAAGAGCATCATCTAAATGCAGCAAAAAAGTTTGTGTTGCGAGAAGTAACTGCCTCAGCAGCAGCAGCCGCAGTCGGTGCACAGCTTGGTCAAGTGATTTCAGCTGCTGGTCAGCCTATTCCTAACCAAAATATCACTGCAACTGCGTCTCCTAATAGCGTTGGTTCAACAGCCCTGACTACGTCTGGACCTCCTCTCAAGCGCTTCAGATCCCTGACGCAACATATTGCGAACACCACACCCATCACTAATATTATTTCTGCAGTACGTGGGCCTGAAGACGAACTGGCAGATTATTAGTTGCACTATCAAGAAGCTGCCACAGCAGTCAGTGAGGATGGCAATGGTTTAAGCTATTGGCAATCACACAACGTTCAAAAAATGTTTCCGTTGCTTGCACCATTGGCTTTAGATATATTGAATGCACTAGCTTCGGAGGCTTACGTGGAGAGAATTTTTTCTCTGTGGTGATTTTACAACCGGGAAAAGAAACAGGACTAATCAGAGTCTTGAAAAACGGGTCTTTCTCAAGCTGAACAGTCATTTGTTTTGACGTTTAGTCTTCACTCTTCAAGTAAACTGTTGTTACTTAGTTTATTTATTTCAGAGTTCTAGGTCTTAGAATAAACACGTTTGTTTTAATTTTGACTTACGTTTTCGGTTTCTTAATGTTATTACGTTTTTAGTTGTTTTTTTGTACATGCACTGCAAGTCTGCTAGTCTACAACATAGTCAAAAATTTAGTCATGGTCATGGTATTGGCACATAAAACAATATGATAGTGTAACTTATAATGTGACAATGAAGTGAAATGACTCAGTTTCAGTACACTGAGCTGTCATCTCTGTGTCTACTATTATTATGCTTCAATCTGTTTCAACAATTGGTCATGAACAATGATGTTAATTTTTATTGGTGTTTACAAGACTAAAACTAAAAGTGAAACTAAAATACATAAGACGAAAACTAAAACTCTGGTGTTTTAGTCGACGAAAACTAAAACGAAAACTAAAATTGGGCCTAAAACTAAAACTAGACTAAAACTAAAATTATTACAGAAAAAACGAAATAAAAACTGAAACTAAAATAGGACCTGGGACTAAAACAACACTACTTTTCGCGATCAGTTTGCTGCCTATTTGTCTCATTTCCCTAAGGCGGTTGTTTTACTGCCAACTAAATACGAATGCACGTTAATTATTATTGCTAAATTAAATGTAGGTTAGGGTTAGGGTTTAAACTCTTGTTATTCTATGGATTCTTACCAGCTGTTTAGAGAATTACCGTGACCTTAACATTATGATAGGCCTACACTGCACACAGCATCCGATTAGCTCCCTGATTATTAGTGCTCATTGAACGATTGTTGTGGGGGCCGTGACATAGCTCTAGGGCAGAGGGTTTCAACCTTTTTTACCCTGCGGACCCCACAGACTTACCTAGTTCAAGGCACCATGGCTTCGACTTTTCGTACCTCAGGTTGGCCCCTAATATGTCTTATTAAGTTGGATGTAATCTACTTAAACTCTGATAAACGGTAGGCCTAGCCTAAGTTACGCGCACATCATGTAAAAGTCATTTTACATACGAGAATAGCTATCTATCCAAATAATGAAACACTCACCGAGTATTTATGTCTGTTACAGTTTTCTGTTCAGTGGGAAGGCTGTGCCTGTTTTGCACTACAGAGTTTGTCCAAACATTGTGGTATGCGTAATAAACATATGCGTATTTCATGTTCAATGTCCAGTTTGGACCTGTACTTGTTCTTCATCACAGTAACAGCAGATAATGCAGTTTCGCACAAGTACGTCGTATAAAATTGTAGCAGGACATACATGGCTTTGTCTGACAGCAGCAAGTACTCACGTTAGCCAGAACGACAACAGTGGCAGTCTGCGGAACTGCAAGCGCAGTGTCCTGTCGGACGACTATTCGACCAATTGTTCTTGTTCGCAGCCAGTTAAATCGGTTATATTCTAGATTATACTTGCTTCGCTTTCTTTTTCGTTCATCTTTGGCTGCTTGATAATCAGAATCTTCCAGGTTCTGATCAGTTTTCCTCTTCACAATTGTATTCATGCTACTAGGTGTCATTAATATTCGTATTATTAGTTATAAATAAATGATTTAAACTGCCTAGTCCTATTCATGTATTTTATATGACGATTACACAAAACATAATTTCAAAATATAAGTAGCATGAAACTATACACTCCAAGATACATATTCACTGAAACATCACTAATCACTTTTCTATCCTGTGGGCTGCCTATTTTTGTCGAACTGTATGTCTGTAACACTCTGTTCTTTTGCTCCTCTCTCTTTCTCTCTTCCAATCTCTATCCCTATCAAAAGATCTGCTAACTTCTTTTATAAGACACTAATTACTGCGTCTTCTCACCTATGTTGTTGTCTCTGATTGGTCCGTCACTCATTGGGGATATTCTGTTATTTCAGTCAAAACAGCAGAAACCCTGAACCTTTGTAATTTAGGGACAAACTAATTAATTAACTCTCATCCCTGACCCAATGATCCATATTCTTGAAAATACAATGTTTGACCTATATTATTGTAAATACAATGCTTAACTTAGAAACTTTGGGACACTGATTCTTCGTCACATTAATTTAACCCATGTGGAAGTTCGGCGCCATACATACGATACCAGACATTAGATAATTTAAAACCTCTGCTCTAGGGAAACAATTAGTTGGCAACAACCAAGCGACGCGAGATGGCGTGGTTTGGACATGCGCCAAGGCGTGATAGCCTGCCAAAAACTATTCTTCAATGGACTGTGGAAGGGGGCCGTCGCACTTGGCGCCATTGGAAATGTTGGTTTGAAAACCATAAAACAATGGACAAGGCTAGCAATAAATGAATAAAGATAGGCAAATATGAAAAATAAATGTCTGTCGATGTATCCATTCGTTACGCCGACTACATCGGTTAAGGGTAAGGTGATGATAGTGACACTGATGATGGTGAGGCTAGGAGATTGGTTAGTTTATAAGGGTCCCGGTTGTCCAAGATTGTTAGGGGTTAAACGCTTGGTTGGTACTTGGTAATGGCCATGAAGTGATCGGTTTCAAAGGAACTCGATTAGACCCAATAAGATTATATTGACTGGTCATCACGTTTCAGGCGTTTGAGGTCCGTTGTTATCAGATTGTGTTCTGGTGGTCAGTTATTTTCTTTATATGTGGTACGGCGTGGCCCTAACCCCTGAGACCTATCAAGTTATTTAAAAATGTGCCCTTATATTTTTTTTTTACAACGAAACAAACTAAAATGTTATTGAACTGTGTAATACCCTTACTGTTTCATTTGAGTCGTTATAATTCTTATATTTATGTTTAAATTGTTTTATCGTGAATTGAAATTTTTAATGATTTTTTTTAAGTATAAAGAAATATATGTAAAAAAAAAAAGTTCATACAAAAATATTATTGAAACAAAAAAAAAAAATTTATGAATAGTTCAAAAGTCAAACCTTGAATCCTGGTTCGAATTCGCCAGCAGTAGCTGACAGTTTAAAGCAAAAACATATTCCAGGTTGGTTTCATAATATCCAGCATTTTGTCGCGTTCACTGCATTTACGTTTGTCCGTGTGTGCGGGTGTGTGCACGGCAGAGTGTGCGTGTGTTTGTGTATTTACGACAGGTTAAAGAAAACGCTCCACTGCCTAAGGTGTTTTCTTTATTATTTTTTTTTCCTATCACCGCGCCGTCTCTATCATTCACTTCAACAGCATGATACGTGGGGCAGTGACTCCAACCCCGTTGTATTTTGTTTTTTTTTAAAAACCTACACACACACACACACAGTAGTATAATGATAAACCCGTTCCGCTGCGACATATTACATATCCTGTCCCAGGTGAATGGGAGTTGTACACCTGTAGTGTTATTATAAATTGAAAACAATGTTTACGGTGATACTTACGTTGCTGTTTTTTTTTTAGTCAACAGCATTGGTAAGAAACATACATTGTGTTAGGACAGAAAAAAACTATGGGAGTGATTGGAGTTCAAGGTCATGTTTAGAGTCAGACAGCCAATGGATTAACTAATTAAATGGGCCAATGGATTAACTAATTAAATGGGCCAATGGATTAACTAATTAAATGGGCCAATGGATTAACTAATTAAATGGGCCAATGGATTAACTTATTAAATGGGTCAATGGATTAACTAATTAAATGGGCCAATGGATTAACTAATTAAATGGAGGACAACGAGGAAAGAGACAAAAGACATGTGTTTTTTTTTTTTATTTTAATTAGGCGATTTTACACGGTGAAAATTTTTAGATGTGGTTTTGAAACAATGTGTTTTTTTTTAAATTCAGTTGATGTGAGAGTTGTGCAGTATGGTTGTGTTTAGGATGAGCGACTGGTCGTGTTGTTATTCACAGCACTCACCTTCCACTGTTTATTGTATGGTGGAGACAGTGCCGTAGCGAGCGTAACTCGCGCCCGTGGTACAATACCTTTTTAATACCGTTCTAGAGCCCCCCCCCATTCGAAAACCATATAATATTATATGTAAAATACACCATTTGGCGCCCCTTTGTGAGTAGCGGCCGGAACATGATGCCCTCTTGCCCACCCCTCGCTACGCCTCTGGGTAGAGATAGCATTCTGGTAGATGAGCACTTGGTTTGTTTCTGAGGTTGTTGCAGATTTGTTTAGTATATTCCAAACAAACATGACACATAACACTAATCACCTGAGCCTGCAAGTCGTCTTCATACTATCCCATGACAGGCTACTCATATCTTGGCAAATAAAATCTAAGTGCTTCGCCAGCAAACAGAAATGATGGATTAGTCTCAGACTGCCTACTTCAAACGCTAGTTTTCAGTACAGCTAGACCACTGTTAACTAGGAAAATAGTAAACCATTTCAAAAGTTCGCGCCATGGACATGTAGGCTATATATTTTGTTAAATTAAATGTTCAGGGTTAATTCTTTGTTTAATAGAAAAGTTTAAAAGTACAAGTCAGATTATAAACAATTTCCAGTGACCCAGGTTGGGGAAATTAGATAATTTACAAATAAAACACATTAATCTTTTGTGTTCTATGTTTGGAGGGGGGGGGGAATCGTCTACAGCCAGGAGAGTTCAACAAACTGACCTTGTTACAATTAGATGAATAACTGAACTGACATACGGAGGTAGATGGACCAATCAAAAAGAGTTGGGGACCTCAGCATTCTGTGATATTTTAATCAAAGATATAGTTTCCAATAGGAGAAACTGGGAAAGACAGAGACAATGGTTTAGTGTGCAGAGAGGACAGTTGATATGTCGAGAAGAGAACATCAGTGCAGTGGCGCAACCAGGGGGGGGGGGCATTGGGGGTATTTGCCCCCCCCCCGAAATAAAAAAAATTATAAGATTAGACCAAAATTAGTCACATGATACATGTCACATGACCAATGTTCCCTCTAAGGTGTGGTATGAAGTGAGCAAGAAATTTTGTCTCGACATTTTTGTTTGAGGCCAAAATTTGTGAGCGATTTAAGCGATGTCGTCCGTAGGAGTGAGCGATCGTACGTGTAGTATGAGCGACGCTCTGAATACGTGTGAGCGATCGCTCACGCGCTCAGCTTAGAGGGAACATTGCACATGACCCCTTTACTTTTTTTTTAATACAAGTGATTTCCCCCCCCCTGAAACTTTGGTCTAGTTGCGCCTCTGCATCAGTTTAGGGGGGGGGGGGTCGGGTCAGTGTGGTTAAAAGTTGTAAATAGGAATGTAGAACCAGATAATTTTGATTCGTTTTTTTTTTAATTGATTTATGTTTATGTGAAGTTGAGATAAACTAAATGAATCATGATTGACTCGGTTATATTGATTGATTTCTACAAGTGGATGTAAAAGTAATTGACGCGTAAAAAAAAACGTCTCCTAAAAACGCTACTTACAAGGTAGACAAGAGAGAAGAGAATAAAAGATAAAATAAAATATTATGTGACCATATAAATCTAGCGCGACACTACTCCTAAGTGAGTTCCAAGAACGTGAATGCATATCACAACAGACACTTATTTCATAAGCCTTCTACAGAATCACACGACTTGAAAAAGTTTCACCCAATGTAGTTGGAATAGTAAAAAAAAAACTGCGCGAGTGCTACCGAAATCTCCGTTAGCGCTCAATTATCGATCTGAGGGGCCTGGGTTCGATCTCCAATGAATGTGTTCATTGTGTTCATAACTACATCATAGTTGGTTTCGATGATGATAAATTATTCCAAAGCAAACAAAAAGGGAACAGCACTAAGTGGTATTTTGGGTTTGTTGCAGCCAGTGGCGTAGTGTAGGGTAGGACACTGCGGGCTGTGAGGCCGACAGGGCGATGTCAAATAGTTTCGCAGATGTACTAGATAGTAGCTGCAATTTTAAAAAAATGGTGGGTGCTCTATAGCAGTGGTCACCAACCTTTTCCTCGCCGCGGACCGGTCGACATTTGATAATTTCACAGCGGCCCGCTTTAGGAGAGGGGAGGGGGATCGTTTATTATTTATTTTTAGATTGTTTTGATTTACAACACCACAGCTGCTCAGCTCCCAAATAGCCTCTTGTTTATGAAAAGTCGCACAATCCCGAGAGAGATACACCACAGTAAATAAAAAGGAAATATTTTAATGTTTCTTGGGCGGCCCAAGATTGGGATTGGGGACTTCTGCTCTATATAGTATCGAGGGATGGATTCAGGTTTTTCTTAAGAATATATAGGTCCAACAACTTTTAAATGAAAATTTCAGTTTTTTTAAACATTGTGTCCTAGGTGTGTGATTTTTTATGGTTTTTTTTTAATTTTTAAAAAAAAAACAAACTTCAAAGTTCCATTTACTATGAAGAAGTTTGAGAATCGATAGCCAGACATTAAATCAATAAGACGTGTGTTTTTGGTCTGCACATTTGACATATAACAGCCTAAAATAAATACTACTCGATTCTCTAAGCTTGAGCACTTGTATTGACAGGCTCACATTTTCATCTTTGACCCCCGGCAATGTGCATTATGTAAATAACATGCTTGTGTAGTGCGCATGTGTCAGGCGGTGGCGTCACTCGCAACGGTATGGAGGGAGGTAAGAGGGGTCAGGAAATTCAATAATACAAAAAAAAATAAACGTTTACTAAATTGAATGAATACGCTCTAACTCTGACAGCCCCGTAGCGTGAAAATTCTACAGGAGGGGCCAGGCATTCTACAGCAGGGGCCAGGCAATAGCAAAGAGGGTGTCCGGTAATACATTTTACTAAGTAGACCAAATAAGCAGGGGGGGGCAAACAAAACGCAGGGGGGCCCGGCCCTCTGGCCGCCCCCCCCCCCGCACGCTACGGGCCTGAACTCGTAGCAGTGATTTGGTTGTGAGCCCCGGGGCAAATCAATTGTAACGCCGAAAAAATAAAAAACTTTGCCTGAAAATTTAGAAAGGAAAAATGTCAGATAAAGTAATGAAACAAATAACCTTCTTTCTACCCGATTGAAACATTCTAGACCACTGTATGCCTATTTGTTATAAAGTACGTCGTCAGAAGAAAATGAAAAATATTGAAAAAAAAAATAAAGGAAAAAAAACACACTTTTGAATTTATTTGAAAATCTAAGTCATTTTTTTTTCAAAATGTAAAGGTAGAAATTTAAATTCAAGTCTGCAGACTTTTCTGGCTATATTTTTTTAATACTTTGGTCGTGAATAAACTGTGATTTATGAATCTGAAGGAAAAAAAAGTTGTTTCGTCCTTCGTTTAAAAGAAAAAAACAACTATTTTAGCCTATCGGTTATTGCATGCAGTACATTATGCATGCCATTAATGCTGAATGTCTCATTGAACTTCAATCTGATAAAAATAGAATAATACATTCGTTGGATTGTTAAATAACGTGCGGGTAGCAAGGCTTGAGAGTTCATGAATGCTGGAAGATAACCCCATTCAAGGAAGAAACCTTAAGAACTATAGCTATTACAACCACAAGAACATTTAAAACATATATTTTTAAATAAAAATATATAATTAAAACGTACTGATTTTTACGGTGAAAGAAATATATATAGAAATTTCGATGACTAGAAATTAAAGATTTTGAGCAGTCTTCTTTACGTTGCTGCATAGCCCAATAATATCTGAGATTCTGTTTTTAATGTGTATGTTGAACTTCTGTTTTTATAGTTAATAGTCGAATTTATGTACACTTCAATCATAGGAGCTTATGGTAATATGTGGGAGCTTATGGAAATATGTAGGAGCTTATGGAAATATGTAAGAGCTTGCGGGAATATGAAAAAGCTTACGAAAATATGTAGGAGCCTATGGGATTATTTAGGCTTTTATGGTAGTATTAGAAGCTTATGGGAATATAAAGGAGCTTATGGGAATACGAAGGAACTTATGGGAATATTTGGGACCTTATAGGAATTTAAGGCAGATTAAGGGAATATGTAGGAGATAAAATCAAAATTGGGACCTTATGGGAATATAAAGGAGCAAATAGGAATTTTTGGGAGATTATGGGAACATGTAGGAGCTTATGGTAATATGTGAGAGCTTATGGGATTTGTAGGAGCTTATGGGAATATGTGGGGGCTTATGGGAATATGTGGGAGCTTATGGAAATATGTAGGAGATTATGAGAATATGTGGGAGCTTAAGGGAATATGTGGGAGCTTATGGGAATATGAAGATACTTACAAAAATATGTAGGAGTCTATGGGAATATTTAGGGTTTTGTGGGAATATTAGGAGCTTATGGGAATATGTAGGAGCTTATGGGAATATGTGGAACCTTATGGGAATTTTAGGGAGATTAGGGGAATATGTAGGAGATAAAGGGAAAATTAGGAGCTTATGGGAATATACGGGAGCGAATAGGAATTTTTGGGAGATTATGGGAATATGTAGTAGCTTATGGGAATATTAGGAGCTTATGGGAATAAGTGGGAGCTTATGGGATTTTTTGGGAGCTTATAGGAATATTAAGAGCTTATGAGAATATGTGGGAGCTTATGGGAATGTGTAGGAGCTAATGGAAAATGTAGGAGCTTATGGAAATATTAGGAGCTTATGTGATAATGTAGGAGCTAATGGGAATATGTAAAAAGCTTATGGGAATATGTGGGAGCTTATGGGAATATCGCGGAACTTATGGGAATATGTGCAAATTGATTCTACTCCTGTTTAGTATTTGGCGAATGGGACTATAGGCTTTGTGTTTATTTTCAACCATGTAAGGTCACATTTTTACGCATCGGTAAATTCTACTCCTGTTTTTCAATTTTTGAAACGGACTATAAGCTTTGTTTCAATTTTCTGCTATACAATGATAAATCGCGATGCATAAATATATTCAACTCTATGTCAATAATCGAAAAAGAGAGATAAGGAAAGAGAGAGAGAATGGGAATATATGGGAACTTATGGGAATATGCGGGAGCTTATGGGAACATGCGGGAGCTTATGGGAATATGCGGGAGCTTAGGGGAATATGTAGGAGCTTATGGAAATATTAGGAGCTTATGGGAATTTTTAGGAGCTTATGGGAATATGTAAGAGCTTATGGGAATATGTGCCAATTGATTCTACTCCTGTTTAGTATTTGGCGAATGGGACTATAGTCTTTTTGTTTATTTTAAACCACGTAAGGTCAAATTTTTACGCATCAGTAAATTCTACTCCTGTTTTTCAATTTTTGAAACGGACTTAATCTTCGTTTCAACTTTCTGCTATACAATGATAAATTGCCATGCATAAATAGATTCAACTCTATCTCAATTATCGAAAAAGAGAGATAAGGAGAGAGAGAGAGAGAGAGAGAGAGAGAGAGAGAGAGAGAGAGAGAAGGAGAGAAAAAGAGAGCGAAATATGGATAAAGAGAGAATGGGGATATTTGGGAGCTTATGGATCTATGTAGGAGGTTATGGGAATATATAGGCGCTTATGGGAAAATTAGGAGTTTTTGGGAATATGTAGGAGCTTATATGAATATGCGGGAGCTTTTGGGAATATGTGAAAGCTTATGGGAATATGTAGGAGCTTATGGGAATATATGGGGGCTTATAGGAATATATAGGAGCTTATGGGAATATTAGGAGCTTATTGAAATATGTAGGAGCTTATGGGAATATATGGTAGCTTATGGGAATTTTTGGAAGCTTATGGGAATATGTAGGAGCTAATGGGACTTTGTGGGAGCTTATGGAATTTGTAGGAGCTTGTGGGAATATGTAGGAGCTTATGGGAATATGTAGGAGCTTATGGGAATGTGTAGGAACTTATGGGAATATGTAGGAGCTTATGGGAATATGTAGGAGCTTATGGGAATATGTAGGAGCTTATGGGAATATGTAAGAGCTTATGGGAATATGTAGGAGCTCATGGGAATTTTAGGAGCATATAGGAATATGAAGAAGCTTATGGGAATATTAGGAGCTTATGGGAATATGTAGGGGCATATGGGAATATGTGGGAGTTTATGGGAATATGTGGGAGTTTATGGAAATATGTGGGAGCTTATGGGAATATGTAGGAACTTATGGGAATATGTGGGAGCTTATGGGAATGTGTAGGAACTTATGCGAATATGTGGGAGCTTATGGGAATATGTGCCAATTGAATCTACTCCTGTTTATTATTTGGCGAATGAGACTATAGGCTTTGTGTTAATTTTTCAACCACGTAAGGTCAAATTTATACGAATCAGTAAATTCTACTGCTATTTTTCAATTTTTGAAACGGACTATAACCTTTGTTTCAATTTTCTATTTTACAATGATCAACTGCCATGCATAAGTTTATGTGAATGTTTAGGATTTCAAGGGAATATTAGGAGCTTATGGGAATATGTAGGAGCTTATGGGAATATGTGGGAGCTTATGTGTATTTTTGGAATTTTTTTAAATATGTGGGAACTTATGGGAATATGTAGGAGCTTATGGGAATATGTAGGAGCTTATGGGATTATTAGGAGCTTATGGGAATTTTTTGGAGCTTATGGTAATATGTAAGAGCTTATTGAAATATTAGGAGCTTATGGGAATATGTAGGAGCTGATGGGAATATGTTAGAGCTTATGTGAATAAGCGGGAGCTTTTGGGAATAGTTGACATTTTATTCTATTCCTATTTAGTATTTAGCGAATGGGACTATAGGCTTTGTATTTATTTTCAACCAGGTAAGGTCAAATTTTTACGAATCAGTAAATTCTACAGCTATTTTTCAATTTTTGAAACGGACTATAAGCTTCTTTTTAATTTTCTATTATACAATGATCAACTGCCATGCATAAGTAGATTCAACTCTATCAATTTTCGAAAAAGATAGATAAGGAAAGAGAGAGAGAGAGAGAGAGAGAGAAAGATAGAGAGAAAGGGAATATATGGGAACTTATGGGATTATGCGGGAGCATATGGGAATATGCGGGAGCTTATGGGAATATGTAGGAGCTTATGGGAATATGTTAGAGCTCATGGTAATATGTGTGAGCTTTAGGTAATAAGTGGGAGCTAATGGGAATATTTCGGAGCTTATGGGAATATGTAAGAAATTATGGGAATCTTAGGGAGCTTATTTCAATATGTAGGAGCTTATGGGGATATTAGGAGCTTATGGGGATATGCGGGAGCTTATGGGAAAATGTAGGAGCTTACGGAAATATGTAGGAGCCTGTGTGAATATTTAGCATTTTATTTGTATAATAGGAGATTTTTGGAATATGTAGTAGCTTAAAGGGAATATGTTGGAGATTATGGGAATATTTGGGAGCTTATTGGAATATAAGGAGCTTATGGGAATATTAGGAGCTTATGGGAATATGTAGGAGCTCATGGGAATTTTAGGAGCATATAGGAATATGAAGAAGCTTATGGGAATATTAGGAGCTTATGGGAATATGTAGGGGCATATGGGAATATGTGGGAGTTTATGGGAATATGTGGGAGTTTATGGAAATATGTGGGAGCTTATGGGAATATGTAGGAACTTATGGGAATATGTGGGAGCTTATGGGAATGTGTAGGAACTTATGCGAATATGTGGGAGCTTATGGGAATATGTGCCAATTGAATCTACTCCTGTTTATTATTTGGCGAATGAGACTATAGGCTTTGTGTTAATTTTTCAACCACGTAAGGTCAAATTTATACGAATCAGTAAATTCTACTGCTATTTTTCAATTTTTGAAACGGACTATAACCTTTGTTTCAATTTTCTATTTTACAATGATCAACTGCCATGCATAAGTTTATGTGAATGTTTAGGATTTCAAGGGAATATTAGGAGCTTATGGGAATATGTAGGAGCTTATGGGAATATGTGGGAGCTTATGTGTATTTTTGGAATTTTTTTAAATATGTGGGAACTTATGGGAATATGTAGGAGCTTATGGGAATATGTAGGAGCTTATGGGATTATTAGGAGCTTATGGGAATTTTTTGGAGCTTATGGTAATATGTAAGAGCTTATTGAAATATTAGGAGCTTATGGGAATATGTAGGAGCTGATGGGAATATGTTAGAGCTTATGTGAATAAGCGGGAGCTTTTGGGAATAGTTGACATTTTATTCTATTCCTATTTAGTATTTAGCGAATGGGACTATAGGCTTTGTATTTATTTTCAACCAGGTAAGGTCAAATTTTTACGAATCAGTAAATTCTACAGCTATTTTTCAATTTTTGAAACGGACTATAAGCTTCTTTTTAATTTTCTATTATACAATGATCAACTGCCATGCATAAGTAGATTCAACTCTATCAATTTTCGAAAAAGATAGATAAGGAAAGAGAGAGAGAGAGAGAGAGAGAAAGATAGAGAGAAAGGGAATATATGGGAACTTATGGGATTATGCGGGAGCATATGGGAATATGCGGGAGCTTATGGGAATATGTAGGAGCTTATGGGAATATGTTAGAGCTCATGGTAATATGTGTGAGCTTTAGGTAATAAGTGGGAGCTAATGGGAATATTTCGGAGCTTATGGGAATATGTAAGAAATTATGGGAATCTTAGGGAGCTTATTTCAATATGTAGGAGCTTATGGGGATATTAGGAGCTTATGGGAATATGCGGGAGCTTATGGGAAAATGTAGGAGCTTACGGAAATATGTAGGAGCCTGTGTGAATATTTAGCATTTTATTTGTATAATAGGAGATTTTTGGAATATGTAGTAGCTTAAAGGGAATATGTTGGAGATTATGGGAATATTTGGGAGCTTATTGGAATATAAGGAGCTTATGGGAATATTAGGAGCTTATGGGAATATGTAGGAGCTCATGGGAATTTTAGGAGCATATAGGAATATGAAGAAGCTTATGGGAATATTAGGAGCTTATGGGAATATGTAGGGGCATATGGGAATATGTGGGAGTTTATGGGAATATGTGGGAGTTTATGGAAATATGTGGGAGCTTATGGGAATATGTAGGAACTTATGGGAATATGTGGGAGCTTATGGGAATGTGTAGGAACTTATGCGAATATGTGGGAGCTTATGGGAATATGTGCCAATTGAATCTACTCCTGTTTATTATTTGGCGAATGAGACTATAGGCTTTGTGTTAATTTTTCAACCACGTAAGGTCAAATTTATACGAATCAGTAAATTCTACTGCTATTTTTCAATTTTTGAAACGGACTATAACCTTTGTTTCAATTTTCTATTATACAATGATCAACTGCCATGCATAAGTAGATTCAACTCTATCAATTTTCGAAAAAGATAGATAAGGAAAGAGAGAGAGAGAGAGAGAGAAAGATAGAGAGAAAGGGAATATATGGGAACTTATGGGATTATGCGGGAGCATATGGGAATATGCGGGAGCTTATGGGAATATGTAGGAGCTTATGGGAATATGTTAGAGCTCATGGTAATATGTGTGAGCTTTAGGTAATAAGTGGGAGCTAATGGGAATATTTCGGAGCTTATGGGAATATGTAAGAAATTATGGGAATCTTAGGGAGCTTATTTCAATATGTAGGAGCTTATGGGGATATTAGGAGCTTATGGGAATATGCGGGAGCTTATGGGAAAATGTAGGAGCTTACGGAAATATGTAGGAGCCTGTGTGAATATTTAGCATTTTATTTGTATAATAGGAGATTTTTGGAATATGTAGTAGCTTAAAGGGAATATGTTGGAGATTATGGGAATATTTGGGAGCTTATTGGAATATAAGGAGCTTATGGGAATATTAGGAGCTTATGGGAATATGTAGGAGCTCATGGGAATTTTAGGAGCATATAGGAATATGAAGAAGCTTATGGGAATATTAGGAGCTTATGGGAATATGTAGGGGCATATGGGAATATGTGGGAGTTTATGGGAATATGTGGGAGTTTATGGAAATATGTGGGAGCTTATGGGAATATGTAGGAACTTATGGGAATATGTGGGAGCTTATGGGAATGTGTAGGAACTTATGCGAATATGTGGGAGCTTATGGGAATATGTGCCAATTGAATCTACTCCTGTTTATTATTTGGCGAATGAGACTATAGGCTTTGTGTTAATTTTTCAACCACGTAAGGTCAAATTTATACGAATCAGTAAATTCTACTGCTATTTTTCAATTTTTGAAACGGACTATAACCTTTGTTTCAATTTTCTATTTTACAATGATCAACTGCCATGCATAAGTTTATGTGAATGTTTAGGATTTCAAGGGAATATTAGGAGCTTATGGGAATATGTAGGAGCTTATGGGAATATGTGGGAGCTTATGTGTATTTTTGGAATTTTTTTAAATATGTGGGAACTTATGGGAATATGTAGGAGCTTATGGGAATATGTAGGAGCTTATGGGATTATTAGGAGCTTATGGGAATTTTTTGGAGCTTATGGTAATATGTAAGAGCTTATTGAAATATTAGGAGCTTATGGGAATATGTAGGAGCTGATGGGAATATGTTAGAGCTTATGTGAATAAGCGGGAGCTTTTGGGAATAGTTGACATTTTATTCTATTCCTATTTAGTATTTAGCGAATGGGACTATAGGCTTTGTATTTATTTTCAACCAGGTAAGGTCAAATTTTTACGAATCAGTAAATTCTACAGCTATTTTTCAATTTTTGAAACGGACTATAAGCTTCTTTTTAATTTTCTATTATACAATGATCAACTGCCATGCATAAGTAGATTCAACTCTATCAATTTTCGAAAAAGATAGATAAGGAAAGAGAGAGAGAGAGAGAGAAAGATAGAGAGAAAGGGAATATATGAGAACTTATGGGATTATGCGGGAGCATATGGGAATATGCGGGAGCTTATGGGAATATGTAGGAGCTTATGGGAATATGTTAGAGCTCATGGTAATATGTGTGAGCTTTAGGTAATAAGTGGGAGCTAATGGGAATATTTCGGAGCTTATGGGAATATGTAAGAAATTATGGGAATCTTAGGGAGCTTATTTCAATATGTAGGAGCTTATGGGGATATTAGGAGCTTATGGGAATATGCGGGAGCTTATGGGAAAATGTAGGAGCTTACGGAAATATGTAGGAGCCTGTGTGAATATTTAGCATTTTATTTGTATAATAGGAGATTTTTGGAATATGTAGTAGCTTAAAGGGAATATGTTGGAGATTATGGGAATATTTGGGAGCTTATTGGAATATAAGGAGCTTATGGGAATATTAGGAGCTTATGGGAATATGTAGGAGCTCATGGGAATTTTAGGAGCATATAGGAATATGAAGAAGCTTATGGGAATATTAGGAGCTTATGGGAATATGTAGGGGCATATGGGAATATGTGGGAGTTTATGGGAATATGTGGGAGTTTATGGGAATATGTGGGAGCTTATGGGAATATGTAGGAGCTTATGGAAATAATAGGAGTCTATGGGATTATTAGGAGCTTATGGGAATATGTTTGAGCGTATGAAAATATGTGGTAGCTTATGGGAATATGTAGGAGCGTATGGGAATATAAGGAGCTTTCTACCCGATTGAAACATTCTAGGCCACTGTATGCCTATTTGTTATAAAATACGTCGTTAGAAGAAAATGAAAAATATTGAAAAAAAAAAAATAAAGGAAAAAAAACACACTTTTGAATTTATTTGAAAATCTAAATCATTTTTTTTTCAAAATGTAAAGGTAGAAAAGAAATTTAAATTCAAGTCTGCAGACTTCTCTGGCTATATATTTTTTTAATACTTTGGTCGTGAATAAACTGTGATTTATGAATCTGAAGAAAAAAAAAGTTTCAAGAATGCACCTGCACTTATTTGCCATTCTGGCTTTCCTAGGCCCTTGAAAAGTCCGTAGGCCCTATGCACAATGCCTACTGAGCCTATATAATAAATCGGCCCTGCAGTAGCTTGAGTTGCGTAGGTTATGGCATAAAAAACTTAAATCACACATAGCGCCATAGCCAATAGCTAGATACGGTTCTGTGTACATGTGTAATGTGGTAGCCTACTGTATTTTTTCTACGTGTATTTTTTCTGACGCGTATATGTCAGTGCTCGTTGCAGTTGCTCTTCCGTGAAAAATAAGAAAAAAACTTAATTGTTTATAAACTTTGACATAGCACATCAGCCCCTGTGCTGTTGCAGTGCTGTTGGCTAGAAAACTCCATCGTTATTAGATTCAATCATTAACACATACTAAACAGCATATTAATCATTTAACTTTTGCTGTTAGATTTAATTATCTATTAAATTAGCTTTTAGTTCCTTTACTTGCTTAAAGTTAATTTAACTGTGATTACTGACCCACTTCACTATAATAATAGACTGAGTATAGATAGTACACTTACAGATGCTACAGAGCACTAACACAAGTAACGGCTGATGATTACTAACTAATGAAAAGGTAACACATACAGCAAGTCTTACTACGTTATTGTATTCTATACTAAACTCAGATTGGCAGCTTTTCTTAGACTTAATCAAAAAAGATGATTTCTATTTTATTAACTATGTGATAATAACCACTTTTTTTATGAGGCCCATGGAATTTTTCCAGGTGAAATTCGGTGCTAAGTCATTCCACAAGTCCACCCAGCTTTAAATGGGTACCTGACTTAAGTTGGGGAAGTAAAGGCAGCTGGGCGTTGTGCTAACCACACAATCCCTTCATATGTAGAGGTTATAGAAACAGATGAATTCTACACTTCATCTGCCCCGATGGCCCGTTAGGGCTAAGGGAACTTTTTTTACAGGGGCTGTCCATTATTTATGTCAACAAATTCTTGGCGATTTTTACCTACCTCCCTCCCCCTTGTCAACAACTTGTCAAACTTCCAGAGAGCCCCCTATAAAATTACGTCACCATTTGATCACCCCCCCCCCCCAAAAAAAGGTGGCTTCCAAAATGTTTATGTGGCAAAATTAGTAGGAATATAGTTAGTTTAATTAAAATACTGAATGTTAAGCGAGTGTGTAACACAGAACTACAAACGCTGCTTAATTTTCCTATTTATTAAGTAATTATATTAAATTAAAAAAAAGTAACATTGTTGATGTCAACTTTTCTTCACCTCCCCCCCTCCCCCTTGTCAACAATTGTCAAAAATTTTCTGACCCCCCCCTCCCCCCTATTTTGTTGACGTAATTAATGGACAGCCCCTCAAGTATTAAGTAGCCTAACTTAACTAGCTATCATGTACCATTCTTTTTTTTTTACACATCTGATTTTCTTTTTGAAACAGATACATTAACTTATTCAATTCTTTAAATTTTTTTTATTTACTTTCAGACAAATCTATGGCTTTACTAAGTTTGCTGGTTTTAGATATAGTGCTTTTAGAGTTATCATGTATACAAGCATATCCAGACATTTTGCTGGTTCGCCCTGAACAAATACATATTTCTTATGGAGGTAATAAATAATTCTAACAATTTAGTTTACCTGTCAGCTTTTTTTTTTTTTGCAATGGGTAAAATTTATTAATGAAATAAAGCTCCATCAGAGTTTTTTTTAGATATTTGGGGGCCCTCGGCAAAAGTACCTTTCAGAGTAATAGAACTTTTGAAAATGATGTCAATGATCACATGACATGGTTGGTTTCCCAAGGAATAAAAACGTAAGGCTACATAAGAAAAAACACATTTTTTTCATTTGATTAAAATCATAAATTATTATTGGTTTATTTTATAGGATGAAAACATTTGAATGAAAACGTTCTCTATATATTTACAAAGTATTTTATTTACAGAAGTGTGTTCAATATTTTGAAACTTAATTTTTATCAAAATTTTGAAGCTGAAAAAAAAGTGTAAACATTATAGAAAAAAAAATCCATGCATTCCTTTGGATGAAATATGACATATATTCAAATATTTTTGTCAAATGGTTTTGATAAGATAGAATGGGAAATTTTTAAATGTGTATTGGCAGCAATGCACAGTTTCACCACTGCATAAGAGTGACATGAGCTGTAAAATATCTTGCCATTTCGTAGGCCTAATCCTGAATCAGTGGAACGGTCCACTGCATACTATCGCCACAAAATGTTTTTCAAAAAACAATGATAGTTTGGAAGGTGCGCAAAAGTTCACATTTTTCTTTGTCACCCTGTATATGCTTACATTTTTATAAAATAAAATGCTCCCTCCAGTTAACAGCCCATGATTATAAAACTATTATATTCCCCTACCTATATTTAACCCATTTTTATTATAGAATATATTTACACAATTGAACAATAAGTTTTAAAAAGTCACATTTATCCCATCAAATATCCAAAGCTCTGGTATCTTGGATCCTTCCTAATTTCATATCTGTTTCACTGCAATGATATCCTTATGGAAGCATTCACATCAGTCTGAATGTCTGTTGCAGAGTTACAGTAACATTACTACTTTGTATAGTTGTGCAACATTGTCCAATAAATATTCAATGTAAACATTATTCAGTGACACCAAATCAAATGATGATTGTATGGAGCCAACTGAATCAGACAGATATTAATGTGGTTCGCTACGGGTTGAATGGGCAGCTCAATCAGCAGAGGCTAGGGAACAGTATGAAATTCACAGATGGTGGTTCAAAGCATAGGTTTCAGTTCATCAGCAAAGTTTTACTGATTGATCTATATCCTGGAAAGATTTACAGTGGGTCTTATTTATATATTTGTTGTATGTTAATAATTTTATAAGATAATTTGTTTGCAGTAAGGGCTATAGTATTCCTTTCTGTTTCAGTAATTTTTTTATATTAATTTATATCCTATCATTTTAAAATTATCTTTATTACATAAATAAGCATGACAGTCAAACTACTAGAAAAATAGATTGATGTGAAGAACTGCAGATCTCGGAATATTTTCTGCTCAAATCGATCTATCATTTCAATGAATCTCATTAAAAATAATTTGTAAAATAACATTTGTAGTATGTTCTATTGTCTTTATCAAATAGCCTACGTTGTTGGTAATGAATTTGAATTCTCTGAGCCATTCACATTCCGTGCCATGCCTGATGGTCAAGACTGGAGTCCACGCCTGGCTATCTATGGTGACATGGGCAATGTTAATGCCAGATCCCTTAGGCGCCTTGAAATTGAAGCTGACAGTGGCATGTATGATGCCATTCTTCATGTTGGTAAGTTCTGTTAAAGAAAGACTAAAGATTTTTTTTTTTTAAAGTATGCATTTTTTGTTGTGTATTATTTTTTATTATTACATTTAATACAAATTACATTTTTATTTACATTTGTGTATAAAACTTAGGCATACTTTTATTCAGATCAAACATTACTTTTAGATTTTTTGAATGCTAAATCTTATTACAAGATCAAACATTACTTTTAGATATTTTGAATGCAAAATCTTATTACGAGATCAAACATTACTTTTAGATATTTTGAATGCTAATTTTTATTATGAGATCAAACATTACTTTTAGATATTTTGAATGCTAAATCTTATTATGAGGAAAATGAGAATCAAGTGTCCTTGAAAGGTGGGGTGTGAGTTGTTTTTTCTGTCAGTTTGCTTACAATGATATAAACTGTTGATAAGAATTGCTAGTGACTCTCTTTGAGATCTTTTTAGGAAAAATTACTACAAAATAATTAACACATTTTCTCAATTAAAGCTATAAGTTTTTACAACACAATTAAGTAGGTATATCAATACAAACCTCAGTCTATTAACCACAAACTTTTTTTTTTATCTTTTTTTTTTCAGGTGACTTTGCCTATGATTTTCATGATGTAAGTTAGAACTACTAATAATCATATGAAGGAACATTAGATATTTTTGATAGAAAATTAAGGTTGCAATATTTTAACTTTTTTTTTTTAAATTGTAATCTGAACATGTCTAGTCTCTTAGATTTTTCATTATTGATATCTCATAGCTCCAAGGTCAAGTAGGGGATGAATTTATGAAACAACTTGAACCACTTGCCAGTCGAGTGCCTTACATGACCTGTCCAGGAAATCATGAGCAGGCATAGTTAGTATTTAGAAGCTCTAAGTAAATCAGAGTTTTTCTTGGTGTAAAACTTAACCATTCTGTATTTTGTGCTAATTCATGTTATTTGTCCTTGGTGGTATATTTTAGCATTATACCAAGACTGTCACTGCATTATATACTAATTCACAGTAATCATTGAGAATAAGTGCATAACTTTTTGCAGAGGATTAAGGTCAGACATAGATAAGCCCGTAACACAAATAAAGAAATTAAAAAAAAAAAATAATACATATTTTTAAATACATAAAAAAAACTATTTACCGTTAAATGTTATAAAAATTGCACATATGAAACCAAACTGGGTGCCATTAGAGAAAGAACTGTTTAGGTTTTGCTGGACCTCTCAGAAGTCAGGGCCATGAAGCATTGGTATAGCGAGCTGAACTCACGCCCGGGACACAATTCCTTTTTAGCCCCCCCCCTCCCCCATTCGAAAACCCTCAGTCCGTTATCCTAGTGGTGCTGTAATGGAAAGTCTGTAACCCGCAACTCACCAAACAGTTTCATCATGTCTGATGATGTGGGCCAGATCTGTTTGTTGGAGGCTGGGCGCCCAGTTGTTTCAGTTACCTAAGTTTCCCCCATGGCGCTTCCTTGTCTACAATGCCTTAGAAACATTGGAATGTTAGGAAAGGAAATACCTAATTTTCCCCATTATGATTACAAGTTTGTAGTATCAGGTAGGGTACAGAAATAATATTTCAGTTTTGCTGGGACTTTTTTTTTTGCTTAGATTCAGACATAAAACTTTACCAGTAAGATTCACAATGTAGCTGTCAACCAAGCCACCTTTGGGTCGGGTCAAATTTTATACTGTTAAATGTGAAACTTCACTCAGTTTTATAGACTTTACTTTCCATTTAGATTTTATATTCTGCACAATTTTGAAAGCCAGATGCTAAAGAAATTGCGTTGACTTTTTAAAAAAATAGAATGCTTACTATTGATTGGTTTTCTTTACTTTGGCTTAAATCCTAAAAATAAATATTGAAACTGAAATAGAAACTGATTTGTTTCTTCAACCTTTTGTCAGAATATTACTCAATATTTACTCAATTTAACAGTGTCATTATAGCAATTACCATAATCTTTAATAGAAAATAACTCGGCTCATTTTATAAATCTTTTACAGTAATTTTTCTCACTATAGAAGTAGATTTGCTATGCCTGGTGATGAAGGACGAATGTACTACAGGTACTGTTCACATAGAAATGAAGCTTTAGACAGTGATCAGAAATAAGTTTTACTGCTAAAAGACAAAAAAAAAAGAAAAGAAAAGAAACATTGCTTTCTACAGTAAAATATTTTCTTCGTTTCAGTTTCAACATGGGCCCTGTTCACTTTGTCTCTATATCTACTGAACTGATATTCTACTGGCATTATGGACCCATGCAAGTGTTTTGGCAGTACGAGTGGCTCAAGAAGGACCTTGAGGTTTAGTCTTGTTGTTTTTTAAGCCACATAACTTATATTTAGATTTACTACCAATGTATATTTATCAATTTTGTCGATTTTTTTTTTTAACTAAAATGATCGATGTGATTTACAAGTACAGGAAGCCAACAAACCTGAGAATAGAAAAAAATGGCCTTGGATTGTAGCATTCGGTCATCGACCCATGTACTGCTCCAGTGATGACACAGATGACTGCACTAAGTTTGAGAGTATTGTAAGCTGAAATTCGCCACTTTCCATTTTTGCATTCTTTTTTATTTATTTTTTGTTATTTTTTTTTTTTTTTGCATGAGTAGGAAGCAAACAAACCTGAAAATAGGGCCAAGCAGCCTTGGGTAGTAGTTTTCGGGCATCGCCCAATGTACTGTTCCAGTACCGGTACTGCCGACTGCACTAGATCTGAGAGTATAGTAAGAGTCCATTTGAAGCCTTTTTTTAATACATGTAACTGTCGCACATAAATCACAATCTAGTTATAGTTTTATTCTTATTTTACACTGAATTTTATCCTCCCGTACTTTAGTGATATTGCTTACTGCAAATTAGTCATACTAAATCACTTAAATATATAAAAGCTGTCTCTTTATGCTTCTTTTAATGTAAAAAGGTCCTTTTGTGGGTCCTTTTAATAACAATTTTTTATTTAATATCTAATTTATTATTCTATATATATTTATTGGTATAATTTTCATACTAAATTATTCACTCTACCTTATTTTATGTTTAAGAGCAGTGAAATTTTTTAAAAAAGAATTTAAAAAGCAATAAAAAATTTAAGTTGATGGTTAAGACTTCTTTCTGGTATAAACTAGTAAACTAATAAATTAGTAAACTAAGCTTTAGCACAAGGCCATATGCTCTTCACAATAATTTTTGTCCTTTCTTTTTTTGCCTTTGCTTTCTGCTCAATTTTTTTTTTTTATGAAAAGTTTATGGCATAGTTTTTATATTTGTAATTTATATATGAAATGGGATGCAACTGAATTTTGTTCCACAATTTTGGACAGAAGCTTCAAAAATTTAGTTTTGAGAAAGAAAATCAGTTGTCATGGTACCACTAAAAATTTTTTTTTTTTAATGAAAACTGTATCATATAACATCAAAATGTTAACTATTATTGTTTGTGTTACCATTTTTCAAAAACACCTTTAGTTAATAACTTTATAATACTTATGAATAATATATATTTACAATAAAAATTTTAATATGTCCAAAGATATACAAGTTAAATCTTTAACATCTATTTTACTGATTAAGATAGTTAACAGTAATTTTTATTAAACTATACCTTGTATTGAATCAGATTTTATTTCTATTACATCATCATTCGCCCCTCAATGTATTGTCGTTGGGAGGGACTGTGGATAGGCATCTCCATGCCCCTCTTTCTTATTTGAATTCAAGTAAAGTCGCTAAATCTTGTCCATTCCATTCAAGTAAAGTCGCTAAATCTTGTCCAGTCCATTCTTAAATGCTGGCAATCAATTTCATTCTAGTGCAGCATCTCTTCTTTACTCTTTTTAAGAATACCTTGCATTATAGCACTGTTAAGGGGTGCTGTGGAATGAGACGTGCACTAACCAAGTCAACTTTTACTGTGGTCAGGTGTGGTTCCTGAGGGCCCACCAGGCTATTAATCATTTTCTTCAACACAGTGATTTTAACACACACACACAAATATTTCTCTATTTTAATCTGAAATTCATTAAAATTTTGCTTTAATGAAATCTTCTTCCAACTGGCAATTTCAGACTAGGAAGGGTGTCCCTGTTCTTCATATATTTGGGCTAGAAGATGTTTTTTATGACTACGGTGTTGACCTAGCCATATGGGCTCATGAACATTCTTACGAACGCCTTTGGCCATTGTATGACAGAAAGGTACATATGCTAAACATTATTTGTATTACTGGGCTCTTGATTTTAAAAAATTATTAAAGAACTTAATCTAATTTGTTTGCAAATTCTGAAAACACAGGTTATGAATGGCAGCTATGACCAGCCATACACCGATCCTAAAGCACCTGTACATATAATAACAGGATCTGCGGTAAAAAAAAATATTTTAATAATGAAACCATCTTTTATCTATTTATTATAGTGATACATGTACCTCAAAATCATAATGCCCCAAATTTAGAACAATTTCAAATCCAAATAAAAAATTTGAGAGAATTAGCTGCAGAATTTGAATTAACTTAGGAATTTAAATATATTGAGTTTATCTCACTCATCAAATTTCCTCTTGTAGTGAAAGTATCAAGTATTATTTTTCAACTTTTTCTGAGCCTATTTTTATCTTTTTTTTTACCAGTATTTCTATATAATTATTGGCCTTAGAAATTTAGGATTTAAAATTATTCATTTAAATAGGGATCCGGGAAGGTGTGTGTGATTCTGAGGCTATCACTGTATATCAAAAATAAATTTATAATTTGGGCTAAATTTTCTCCAGGGATGTCGTGAAAATGTTTCTGGCTTTATTCCCAAGCCTCCAGAGTGGTCAGCATTTCACAGTATGGATTATGGCTACACACGAATGCATGTACTAAATAAAACACATATGTACGTAGAACAAGTTTCAGATGAGAAGGTAATAATATTGAACATCTTAATCTTTTTTTTACTACATACAATGAACATATTAATCTACTTATGCTACAGGGAGTTGGTTCTTACTTTGGTCCAAATTGTCTTTCTTTTGTGAATGATTGCTGTCCATTTTAATTATAAATTTCACTTGTTTTTGGTTTTTTTTTCATTACAATATTGAACCAAACCTTTTTAACACAATCTAAATATCTTTAGAATATCATTGGATTAAAAATTCAGAAAGTTTCTTTTAAAAAATAAAATCATTATGTTTTATAAATATTACAATTTGATGAAAATTATTTTGCCTTTATTTAAGGATTAAGAGATAGCATGTCATGATTTTTGTCATATAAAGAATTTTTTAAAATAATTTTTGGTTTCATTTTTTTTTCATTTCTTTAGGATGGCTTAGTGATTGATAAATTCACCATCATTAAAAACTGGCATGGATCATACGATAAATCAGGAAAAATAAGATCACCAGATCTGCCCAAATCTCTGACTCAACCTGGCTACACATCTGGAATCAGAGATGATGGACTTTAACCTGTCATCTCTCTAATGACATTTTAAGGACTTTCTTGGTCCCTATGATAAAACAATCAGAAAATATGCTGTAATTTTTTTCTAATTCTCTTTTTTACATCATGCATGTAATTGAAATATTCTTCATTGATGGGAATGAGAGAGCATACTTATTTTGATAAATTCTACAGAATGTTTTTTATAATTTGTACTGTTGTCATACATTGTTTCAATCATCACCTCTTCCAATATAACTCACCTCATTCCATTTTTCTCTCTTTAGACGCTTAATGAAATTTAATAAATAGCCAAATGTGATAATCAAGTCCAATGAATCTATATTTATTTTATTAAATTGTATATTTGTTATAAAATGTAAATATGTAAATGAATTTAATTTTAAACTGTGTTTTAATTTGGGATAATTAATTGTATTGTCACCTTTTTTTTTTGAGACATGAAAGATGTAAACTTTTAATAACTTTACTGCCCATAAGTCTTATGCTTCTTGCCATTTGCAAATTTATTTATTTTTATTTATAAATTACAGATCTGAGAATTCTAGGGTTTAAATTTTTTTTCCATGTACAGTTTTTCCTTTTTTTTCATTCATAAATGCAATAAGTTAAATTATTAAACATGTCATAAACATTTGCCAAATGAACCAATAAATTTCCAGCATAAAAACACAGTGATTTTTTATTTTGTCTCCATTATGTTTAAAACATAAAAAACAATTAGCATGACATATATTTCATTCCTGTACCAGTTCTTTTAAAGTCATTTAGAAAAGAAAAATTAAACATAGAACTAACAAACAGTACTAAGATATACAAATGCATAAACGTGTATTATTTGCATATTGTTACTTTCTCTCTCTCTCTCTGAACTCTCTCAGTGTAATTGCGGGCTGAGACTTAGTCTCTTAGAGCCCGTGAGATCAGACTTGCTGTGTCTCTCAACATCTAGAGACTGCCAAAAAGCCCAATGGCCAGCAAGCTTCCTGACTGGTCCACCCTGTGGTCCGCCAGCCCGGGGCACTCAAAAAGCACATGATCCACAGTTTCCTCCACCTCCCCGCAGTGCCTGCAAAGGATGTCGACAGTGGGCCTCAACCTCCCAAAGTACGCATATTGTTACTATCCATATCCAACACTTATTACATATTATGTTCAACTATGTACAAGTATTTAGGGAGAGGGTGTAGGGATGGATGGCTAAGTGGGATAGATTGCTTGGCTCATCCGTGGTGAGAACTAAAGGAAATTTTCCTGCCTTTGCGATAATTGGCTGAAAATCCACCTAGCTTTAAGTAGGTGCCTGAATTTAGTTAGGAAAGTAAAAGCAGCTGGGCATTGTACTAAACATGAAACCCCTTTATATGCAATGGTTACAGATACATAAATTATACACTTCTGATGCCCCTTAAGGGCTTAACTTTATTTTTTACAAAATGTTTAGGATTTAAAAAAGTGGAACTGTGGCAGAGAGGTGTAGATACTTGACCTGAGAGTCCTGGGTTTGATCCTCGGTGAGAGCCATGGAATTTTTTCGGGTGAAATTTGGTGCAAAGTCATCCCATAAGTCCACCCAGCTTTAAATGGGTCCCTGACTTGAGTAGTGGAAGAAAAGGCGACTGGGGATTGTGTGGTTAGCACAATTCCTTTATATGCCGAGGTAAAAGAAACAGATGGATTCTACACTTCATCTACCCTGATGGCCCGTTTGGGCTAAGGAAACTTTCATATTTTTGAGGAGTGAAAGAAAAATAGCCATCTCTATTGTCGTGTTGTTGGGCTCTTACAAAATAGAAACATTAAAAATGCAACCTTTTAATGCATAGTTCTTAACAAAGCCCAAATTTATTGCATAAGGTTTTATTCCCAGTTGGTATTGAAATAGCTTAAGATTGAAACATTTTGGATTTAGAAATACATGTATTTTCATTCTGTTGTCTTCTGAGTATTTTTTAGATATCTCATTTATGACAGTCTGTTTTTAGATATTTATGACAGTCTGTTTTTAGCCTTTTAAAGGACTGCATAATGATGAGTGACTTCTTGAGATTAGCCATTCTTCATGTCAGACAGAGCTTTCTTGAGCATAGGCAAATTAAGGGCCTGCCAAAGGACTTTCCTACCAGTAGCAATTCTGATCAAACCTGATGCAGTCAAAACCTGACAGGAACATTTGCCTAGGGCCACAATGAATTGTCATTTATTCATGCAATAACATTGATGAGGGCTATCAAAACTTTTCATTCAAATTAAAAGTGATATGATGTTAAAGATACTATCTTAGGTACTTTTAAACATGAACTTCTTTTAAAAGCTGCATGTGGTAGGGCTAAATTGCCAAAAGTTCAGTCAATAAAAGTCAACCTAGATTTCACATGTACTAAAAAACTGGTTGTGTTGGTGTAGATATATAAATATTACTAAATTAAGTGTTGGTTTAACATGAAATTTAAATAAGTAAGGGGAAATAAAATATACTGCTAGCCAAACTTTAGGGAATGAATATCAGGACATTATTTAAGCACTAACATTGCGACTGATTTCATTTTCTCCAACAGTGGAATGAGCTATGATAGGGGCTTCTAATCTAGCCTAGAACTATTGAATTACCAGGGAATATTCTTGCATTACACACAATGAGTACATTAAAGTTATAAGTGTGCATTTACTGGCACATCACATACAATGGAGTGTGTCGCACTCATCTTCATGGCTTTAAGATGGTGAGGGCTGCACATTTCATAAAAAATAGGAGTAAATAGTTGAAGAAAAGCTTTTGTAATGTTTTAAGCTTTTTTATCAAATAATTTTAAAAATTCACATATATGAACACTATTCCAAATAATAAATATAAAACTATTTTTAGAATTAGAAAAATATTTTTATTCACAAATTTTTACATTTTATAATGCTGCTTAAGTTGACTTAGTTGAAAAATTTCCTAAAGGATAAATAATTGCTTAGAGATTTTTGGTTTTGCTGTATGAACCATGTACATCTTTGATCAGCGTGAAGCTATCAATAATGTTGCCATTCTGAAAAAAATTCAAATTGTACTTTAGAGTCAGACACATACCAAGAAAGATATAAATGTATTTATTAGTTAAAGGAAGAGATAGATTTTCTTTCTTTTATAATTTGTGATTAAATAAATGCATTACTGTTAAGTTAAATTGTCAAAAAAAGAAATCAAACATTACATTGTCATCAGAAACTTGTTTAAAATATATATGGGTCTTGTTCAGAACATTCATGCGAGTATAGCCATAGTCACTATTGCGAAAAGCTGACCACTCAGGAGGATCTTTAACAAAATATTCATGACGTTCACTGCAACCCTTTTGATAAGTAAACATGTTTCATGTCAGTTCATGTTTTATTTTAAAGGCACTGAACATACATAATTTCAAACTGACATCTAAAGCAAACCAATTTAACTTACAGCAGAGCCTGTAATGATGTGAGTGATGCCCCCTGGATTGGTGTAAGGGTGATCATAACTGCCATTCATCACCTGTGGGGGATATTCATAAATCATTAGCCATATGAACTTCTTTTCCTAGAACACCATAATTAAAACAGAATTATAAAGTAATACAAAATAAAGTCATATTTATCTCACCTTCATATTGTAGATTGGCCACAAACGCTCATAGGAATGCTCGTGAGCCCAAATAGCAACATCCACTCCCATTTCATGGAACAAATCTTCAAAACCTTTAATCTTTAAAGAAGGAATTCCAACACGCACCTAGTGGGGAAAAAAATGAAATTTACAATTGTAAACTTTAAAATATTATTTTTAGATTTTCAAGAAATATTTTTATTAAGAATACTTTTTTAAAATTAAATTTACCAAACTTTCATGATTTGTGCAGTCATCATTATCATTGTTGGAGCAATACATTGGGCGGTGACCAAAAGTAACAATCCAGGGTCTTCTCAGCCTGTTCTCTGGCTTATTTGCTTCCTATTTGAATAAAATAACCTTTTTCAATGGCAAGTATAACACTTCAAAGCAAAAGATGGCAATCACTTATAACGTTACCCCTTCCGATTCTAGAAACTTGGGTCAAAATGATTACAAATAACATTATTTACACATGTTAAATTCCATTTCAACAAAAATAGTTTTAATGTAAGCTTTTCATTATTAATTTATTTATATTTACAATAAGATAAAAACTGAAATCACAAAATTACTTTTTGCAAACATAGAAAAGAACAGCTATGCATAAAAAAAAAACATGCTTACTTCAAGATCTGCTTTAAGCCAATCATATTGATTGTAGATTTGCTGAACGCCATCATAAGGGAAATAATAAAATTCAGTGGAAAGTGAAATGAAATGAACAGGTCCCATATTAAAGCTGCAAAAAAAAATCATAATCATATTTTGACTCTTATGTAAAGATATTCAATATATCTTATTGCAGTAATACATTTAAATGTTCAGAATTGTTGCAACAATATATCCCATTGCAATAATACATTTAGATATTTAGAAATTTTAAGTAATTTTTAATTACAATATTATTACCTAAAATACATTTTTTTGTTATCATTTGGCATATTGAATATGTATCTGTAGTTTGAGAAATTGCTGAAAAGAAAAAAACAACACTGTTAATTTTTTATTTATTTTATCTTTCAGGGGAAAAAAAATGCAATGTCAAATACTATTTTAATTGAGATTACATTTCTATAACAAATAAAAAAAATAAGATAACCAATATTAAACCAATGTTAAAAACTTTTCTTCTTACTAAGCATTTTCATGGTTGCCAACACAAGTCATATATGGAATACTGGATGCTATTGGTTCAATTTGTTCCATAAATTCATCTCCAGTTCGGCCATCATTCTAAAAGAAAACATTTTTTTAGTTAATAAATATCTGGTATTTAAGTAGTTATAAAAAACTTGATAATAAAAAAAACACTTACGCTGTCAAGGTCATAAGCGAAATCACCTGAAAAAAAAAAGAAATTCTTTATCCTACAAAAAACTTCTCTTAATATTTTGAATTAAAACATTGAAATTTGACAAAGAAAATGATTTTATGAATGTAATCAGATGTTTTATATAATATTTTAAAAAAATTAAGCAATAAAATCAATCTTACCAACATGCAAGATGGCATCATACATGCCAACAGTGCAATCCTCTTTGAGGCGAGGAAGTGACTGAGCATTCTCACTTCCCAAATCTCCAAAAACAGCTAAGCTTGGGCTCCAGTCCTCTCCTTCAGGCATGGTTTTAAAATGAAAAGTTGCTGACCATCCTAGTGAGCTTCCTGCAATGTAATCTGAAAAAAATTTCAGTTAACAGAAAAGTTTTAAATGTAAAACTAATTCTAAAATCACTTATTCATATTTTTAAATGTAAAGAAATATGATGTTACTCACAGTACGTGGAGTTTGGTTTTAAATTTTGTAAATCTACTCTATGGATGTACTGAGTTCGTTTCTCATGACCTCCATCAACAAATTTACTGCTGTTGCCTTTCTCTGTCAGAGATAAACTTTCAACAGACAGCCCATATTTTACAACACTATAAGAATCATTAATAGTGCTCCAAGAAATGATCATTTTTGATACATCATCTGTTGAAAAAAAAATTTTGGTTAAAGATCATAATACTAAAAATCGGACTTCACTTCCCACATTCCACTCACCGTGCTGGAGATGATGGTATTCAAATTAAGAAAACAAATAAAATTAACCCAGTAGATACCTTTTGTTTAAGATGGCGAAGTGGCAACTAGAAACCTTATTGGGACTTATGAAGGAGCATTTTGGTACAAGAAATTGCCAATATAGTTATAGATTACAGTTATGGCATTTATTATGATTTATAGACACTTGCCTTATCATAAGGCTTATGCCCAGCAGAGTGAACAGTAATGTCAAAGACTAAGACAACCTCTGTCTCTGAATGCACATTTTTTACCAGAAATACTTTTTTCAAAAAGTTTCTTGCAAGAGCATATTGATAATCATTATCATAATCATTATGATAATGCTAATGACACTTATCATTTAATGCTTATTTTCTAATGACACAAATGTTATCAATCACATCATGTTTATTTTTAAAACTTAAAGACCTTGAACTATTGATTAGCAAAAACTATTTCACACCTTAGGCTCTTAGCCTAATTTTGTATTAGTAATTACCTTTAAGGATAATAAGCCTTTTAAATTTTAATCCGGAGTGCAGCAGAAGAGCCTTTATGGCTTTAATTTAAAAAGCTGAGAGTAAACTGTATTGTATTATTATTAGTCTTCATGGTTTATGTGATTTATGCCTACTCAAAAGTTGTTTTTTTATTTCGTGTTGAGAATCACGTGTTTGTTAGTTGTCGAAACCAATTGGCAATACAACACTGACAATAGTCCAATAAATACAAAAGTGAAAAAGCAGTAATTTAGTATCTTACTCGTATATAAACTCAGACTGTAAACAACGTGTAAAATAAAGTTTATAAAGCATACCTCCATAAGCAATATGAACTTGAGTAGGCTGATTTGGGTTATCAGCCACACTACAGGCTAAAAATAGTGAAAGTAAAAAGACGGCACTGATTTTCCAAACCATCTTCTCAGTTCCTTTGTCGAACTCAACTTCGTCCGATACAAGAAAATCCGTTGTTTATAATCGCGTTGGCTTGTCATGTGACAAGCTATTTGTGTCGCAAAGAGGCAACCACTAAGGTCATCGATTATTCCATCAATTGAAGGGGTGTTCAGCTTGGTAAGAAGAAAAGTATACACCACTGATCTGTGGTATACACTGGCCTGCACCATCAAGTGTGTGAGAATTGTACTCTATTCTGTATCGCTTCATCTCCTTTTGAATGTCAACGTAGCTTTTGTAAATTAAAATGTGAACAGACAACTTGTCCAAATTATTTTATCCTATCAAACAGATAATTATGCTTTGACCGCATATTTTTCAAGAATGCACTTGTTTTCACTTTATGTTCTGGCTTTGTAGGCCATTGAAAAGTCCGTAGGCCCTAGGTACAGTGCCTACTCTGCCTATATGATACAGCGGCCCTGCTGTAACATATGACAGCCATATGTTCTTTTTCAAAGAATGATATTACTTTCTTTTTTTTTTTTGTTTAAGATAATGAATGTTGTGCTGTAGTGTAGGAAGGGCACTGTGTGGGGAGAGGGGTTGCGACCGCACAGGGCGCCGAACTAGGGGAAGGGGCGCCGAAAGAGAGCTGTTAAATGTTTTTAGCACTTTTCAGACTGGGAGGAAGGAGCCAAAATGTGTCTCGTACAGGGCACCACAATAGCTAGCTACGGCTCTGCAAAGCGTGTTTTTTTTTTTGTGACCTACGATTAAGCAACTTTAAAATTTGCATCTTTGTAGAAAGACGGCACATGAAGCTATCATCTAGTCTACAATGTTATGTTACCAGTAGTGTTGTGCTGCTGTATCGCAACAAACCATTAAAGCAGAGCTCCTCTTATCCATAGACAAAGGAGGTAATAACCTTGCCCTTCCTCTCTCTCACACACAGACACACATACATTGGATGTGACATTATGTACAGAACTCAGAAACAGCCTTACGTTTGTTGGCCCCCAGGCTGATAGACAAAGGTACATTTGGAGACCCTAGAACAAAAACACCCTTAAGGCTACCTATTGGAAATGTTAAGGCCTTTAATTTATCTTTGAAAACTGCCCCCTCTCCATCTTGGCAAGGTTTCGTATGGTCATTCTTTGTTGCTAGTAGATTAAAAGTTCCTACAATGGGAGGGGGGCGGGTCATTGAGCAGTGTGGGTCGATGACAGCCGATTAGTTTTCCTATTCATCGGAACGAATCTGATATAGCCCCATGTCTGTCTAATGATTTGTTATAAACTATGATAAACTATGCATCTCTAAGTATGACACAGATATGCAGATAAAAGAAACAAAAATTTAAAGCTGAAACATCAGGCCCATTGACATCTAGCCCCCACCCCCTTCACCCTGCCAGCTCTGGAAAAAAAAAAGGGGGGGGGGGCAGGGGACGAGACGTTCATATAGATAGACAAACCAGACAAGACAGACAAGAGCCCTTACTGCCTAACGGCCCATTCTTTTACACAGAAAAAAAAGATAGTCGGACAGTTATCAGCCTGCTCCACCCTATAAGAAATCTGAAAAACTGCATAGCCTCCCTTCCCCCCACACACACAAACACCCAAGAACGTTTCAGGGCTGAGCAGCCCCGTAGCCAGGGGGGCACTGGGGGGGGCCGTGCTCCCCCCCCCCCCCCGGCTAGGTGTGGAGTGCCCCCCCCCGCTTAAAAAAGAAAAAGAGGAAAAAATAAAGAAAAAGTAACTAAAATGAGAAAAACTGCCCCTTGCTGGGTATTGGTGCCCCCCCCCCCTGCTTACTTTGACCTGGCTACGGCCCTGGGGCTGAGGCATCCACGCGGTGAAGCTAAAAAAAAAAGTATGTCTAATACGCAGGGTAAACCACGGTTCCATTGATTGGGGGCCGTGGTTCATACAATCTAATAAAATATTTTTTTTTTAAATATGTGCATAACACCTCAAATCTTAGTGTATTGCTTTTTGGCTAAAATTACATCCTTGTAAAGTGGTACTCGGACAAGAATGCCCCCAGCCATCTACTCCTCCCTTTGGCACACACAGCCCACCACAGTAAATGGTGCATGTGATGTTGGGGGGGGGGGATACTGAAAGCTTCGCCCCCCCCCCCCCCATTCCAGGAGCAGCGGGCGACAAAAAAAGTGGCAAACCTCGGTTTTGGTCAACGACAATAATCACGGAAGGAGACCTTGCCATTAGAGCCCCCCCCCCCCGTCTGATAAATAATGGCTTAGCGATGGGTGGATGCAGAGGAGGATTTACGGACGGGTGCAGCGGGCGCGCCCAGGGTTCCCAAGTATTTAGGGGCCTCACATAGCCCAACTTTAAAAAACCTTAAAAAAAGTATCACGTATCCCATCAACTTCCCTAAAGTAGCGACCTTTGAGGGTGGCAAACCCCCCCCCCCCCCCCAAGTCGCGCCCTGTCGCCAAATGTAGCCGCACAGTAAGAGCGTTTCTGCTCTAGGCCCCGCATGTGACACTCGGCCTACGCCCCGCGCATTCAACGGTATAGCCGCCGATTCTTTGCATTATACACCACCATCCCCTTCCCGAGCATCCGGCCGCTTAGTAAGCTATTCGATGTGTAGATGCACGAGTCAATTACTCTATATATTTTCGGGTGGTGGAGCCGGAGGGGTTGGCGGGAAGTAATCAAAATAGATGTATAGATTAAATGAAAATTGAATGCTGAACTATGGAGTGTAAGAAAAGTGCAGTGGGTAATATGCCTATCTAAGGACATATAAGAAAAGTGCAGTGAATAATATATGCCTATTTAAAGAAATATAAGAAAAATTTAGTGAATAATATGCCTATCTAAGGACATATAAGAAAAGTGCAGTGGGTACACTGCATATCTAATGATCATAAGTGTTTTTAAAAAGGAGGACACCACGTAATTACTGACCATTCATTAAAGTAACTAAGACGTAACTAGGGATGTGGCCTTGGGTGAAAGGGGAGGGGGGAGGGAGGAGAGAGTCTATTCCTGACCTTGTGAAGTCGACATTCAGAAAAAGAAAGACCAACACAAAAGCTGAACGTACTAAATAAATTGTAAAGATTGTTATAGAGCCTGAAGGTGTGGGGGGGTATTTAGTCAAAAGTAGTTGATAACTAATTCTAATAGCCACAGCTTTCAATGGCTGTTACAGTAGCCAGTCCCTTTTATGTTATCAAGTCTTAATCCGGCCCTTGGTGTTGTGTGATTTTTTAAAAACTAAATTAGCCTAAAATGGGTCATAAGAAATATGGCAAACTAGCTAGGGAGTATTATGGACGGTTTGGTTAAGTATTTATAAAAGAAAAGAGTAAAATGTGTTTACTTTAAGTTATTAGGATAAAAGATTTCAGGACACACTGGGGATTGGTGGACAGCCTTGAACTTTGTTGACAAATGAATTATGTGCCATGAGTTATATATATATATATATATATATATATATATATATATATATATATATATATATATATATATATATATATGTGCATTGGCAGCACCAAGAAGAACCGGCCATGTTTTTTTCGTTATTGACGGGTGACATAGCTTTGTGATTATTTAAAAAAAAGGAATATAACATTCACAAATACAGATACAGTGCTGGATTAAGTCCCATTGATGTCCTATGCTCTGACTAAATGGTGTGCTCCACCCCACCCACCCCCCTTTACACACACACACACACACACACGCGCGCGAATGTGTTGCAAAATATTGTATCAGATCTTCATAACCAACTTTACGTTACATATCTGTATATAATAGAGATAAGACACCCAGCTTGACTTGTTGGAGCAGGGTGTTTGTATGTGGGGGTGGGGGAGGGGAGGGGAGGGTCAAGGTCCTAAGCTGTGAAACTGAACGCTTTAATTAACAGAGATTTGTTTAACAACATTGGAATTAAATTTAAATTTAAAAATCGGCTTTTTTTTTCAATGTAATTTTTTGTGTGCCCCTTTCGTCATTTGAAACACTAAGTGGGTGTTTATTTTGGCTTAAATGCTAATCCAGGGGTGGGCAAACTTTTTCTACGGAGAGCCACATTGAAAACTTGATTGTTATTGGCGGGCCGCATGTATATATATATATATATATATATATATATATATATATATATATATATTGGTGTTTTGTCTACTTCAATTACAATTTACAACCTATGAACATATGAATTAAAGATAATAACCTTTTATTACACATGCACATTATATTTTAAAATACGAACATATACATGCATACGGGCCGCACAATATACTCAGGTGGGCCGCATGAGCCCCACGGGCCGTAGTTTGCCCACCCCTGTGCTAATCCATCACTGCCCAAACAGAATGCTTAAAATAGACCTATATCTATCAAGAAGACTGGCTTTAATTTGAATAAAACATTGAGCTCCCATTTTTTTCTCTCCACTCCCATTCCTCTATTTGGCATGTTTGCTCATCTCCCCTACCAACCCTATGTTACTAATTTTATTGAATTTCCGAACGTAAAGTCCAGTTTTAGGCTAAAAACCTCTGACCTATCAGACGGTGGTTAGCACAAGTGTAGTCGGTAGTGTAAGCCCGGGTGACCCCGGCGAGGCCGATCACTGATAACCGAGTCTGACACAAAAAATGTAATCCCTCAGCTGGTATTGTTCAGTGAACAAACAACCCTCAATTAACACAGTTTTTGGTTTTATCTCCTGTGACCGATGGCCAGGTATACATTAAAAAAAATCAGTTCTAAAATTATCTTTTTAATAATAATAATATAAAAAAACTCGTATTTTCCTGTATTATTTAGAGATCTTCACGTATTTGTTAACACGAAAATGATCAAAAATTAAGATGGGGGATTTGTGTGTGGGGGGGGGGGGGCACAAAGTTAATTAGTCCCGTTTACCTTTCGGTTCATTTACATTGTGGCCAGTCCACTAGGATAGCAGGAACCAGGAATCACGGTCGAATTGTAGCTCATTTTACATTTTACGGGAAATTCATCCTATCCCAGGAAGAACTATTTGAATTCAAAATTTAACCAATTTTTTTTTAAAAGAAATTTATTTTTTTTGTACGATAATTTACTTCCGTGAACAAATGTTATCACCCTTTAGAGACAAACACGTGTATTTATCATTCTTCATATGTTACGATGTATCAATATTTAGCGGTGATACACAACAACACTTTGTACATCCGGGGACAGGATTTTCATTATTGTAGCTGAGATGCAAGCTTTTGCTTTGAAAGTCTTTTACACTATAATATTTCTAGCTGATAAATTGACTGCTAGTAAAGGGGGAAAAGGAGAGGGGGGGGCGGGGCGCTACAAAATCAATTATTGAACTCCTCATTACTGACTACAGAAAAAAATTCACCTACACTGTGGATACATTGCTCTAAAAAAAACTGATCTTAGTGCAGACCGGGGAATGGGAAGGGGGTGGGTGGGGGGGGGGGGAGGGGCATATCTGTTAGTTTGTTTTTCGCAAGGAAAGACTACCAATGGAAACTTCACATATGAGAATTTATTGAATAGAATCAAAGAGGACAGCTCTCAGACGTAAATGTATAATAACAATAAATGTATCGTTTTTCGTTTCAATTATTCAGTAACATTTATTGTATTAAATTCATTGATGTCTTTGATTGATTGTTAATCTCCCCCCTCCCCCCCCCCACCACCACCACAAACCCCCCGATTTTTCTGAACAATCGATAAAAAAAAATATACCAACCGTTCTTATGGATACACAAACTAGGCTACCGAATATAGGGCTTTAACTGGAAAGTGCCCCAAATCCGTCCCGATTCTTATCTTATCTAATGGTATTAGGGCCCCGAAATAACCGAGAGTCTCTGCCTAGGACCCCCCCCCCCAGAACGGCCCTAACAAGTTGTGAAACTGGCGTTATGTGGCGGAATTTAAAAAATGCTGCCTCATAGTTAAGTCAAAAATGCATAGGCCTACGTGGTTAAAATGCGCCCCCCCCTCCACCCATGGTTGGCGGCAATGTGAGTCTCTGGCGGAATTGTTTGAAAAGTTTGCACCCCCCCCCCCACACACACACCCACTAAACTACTTTACTTGTTAATATTCTCTGCATTTATTTAGATATTAAATCATAAACATGTTCAAATCTTTTTTTTTTTTTTGGAAATAACACACAAAGAGAACGTAGGTTTCTATCAGAGATGAGCGGACAGCGGACGCGTCCGCTTGCGGACGCAGATCCGCAGACTTTTCCGAATCCACGGACTGACAGCGGACGCTTCGTATGGTTAAGTTGCGGACTCGCGGACTGACGCGGATCCTCGCGCCCTTGCCTATAATAATTTAGTTTTAATAGATACTTTACTTATTCGTAAACTTTTGCCACTGAATCTGAAAATAAATCAATAAATAAAAGTGGCTTTTTGAAGAATAAAAAACAGGGAGGGATGTTAAACAGGGATGATAACATTGATCTTAAAACATCTAGAAATATTTTTAGCTAAATTTAGCTAAAACAGCTAAATTTCAACAAATGCGGACGCGCGGACTGACTGCAAACCAATGTTGTAAGATTCTGCGGACGCGGACGCGGATCATTGATAGAAATCCATGGACGGACGCGGACGCTAAATTTCGAGATCCGCACACCTCTGGTTTCTATGTATTTCATTTAGTCTGATTATTGTTTATAAGATAAACTATTGATTAATTTTAAAAAAGGGGGAGGGGGGAACATATATATTGTCATAATGTTGACATGCTTATATAACTTTATTTTTTTAAAGGACAATAGTCGTCTATTTTGATGTACAAATACGTCACATTATATGCATTGGATTGGACTATCTAATCTGGATCGAATTATCTAAAATGTGGATCAGAACATCTAAGCTGTGGACCGGACAATATAATCTGTGGACCAGGGCCGGCCTTATTTCGATTTGGCCGATTGAGCCGAATTGGGCCCCCCGTGACTGGCAGGGGCCCCGCAATTTACATTTAGCATAAATAGTAATAGTTGTTAATGTAAAAAAAAATTAGAAAAGGGGCCTCGCAAGCATCTATCTAATTGGGCCCCGCAATTCGTAAAGCCGGCCCTGCCGTGGACCGTACTATCTAATTGGTGAATCGAACTGACAATCGGTAAGGCCAAGCAGCACTAACAATGTTTTTGAGAAGCTGATTGATAACCAGAGTGGATAGCTCACCACAGATGAGCTTGAGGATCTTCAAAATGAAGAGTTAGGGTTATTGAAGGAGGAGCAGTCTCCGATGATTACAGTGGCGTAGCTAAGGGGGGGGGGGCGGGGGCGGACCGCCCCGGGTGACAGCCTATGAAGGGTGACACTATGTCACCTCCAACAAATATAGCAATTTGAGTTGCATGACCATATTTATATTGAATATATTTATATACTAATAAGAACAATTTTTTTTGCATCTTCTCATTGAGTCAAATGATAATTAGACCTAGAAGCGAAAAATGTTGCTGATCTGAATTCGGGGTTACACTTGTATAAATACGTTTGCCATTCATTGGCTGAACCAAGGGGGAAAAACCACACATAAATATGTGTTATACTCATAGATATATAAGATGTTATACTGATGTCGATGGTGAGACAGGTAACTTGGCGGTAACTAATTTTTAACTGCCAACTTTCTCAGCAAAGAATTATTTACTAACAGATTTTAAATATCCAGAATTATATAACAATTAAGAACATAATTTTATTATATTTCTGACAGAACAAAAAATAAAATTATTGATCTATTGTCTAAATAGCGTTTTAGATTGATCAAAATAATTTAGAACTGTCAATAAAATATGTCAGTTGGCAGCACTGCAGCAGTAGACAAGCACGCCCAGCTTACGTCGGAATGTTTGTTTAGTCTCGTCACCTGTCATCCAACATCCCCCTTCCTGCCCCCCCCCACCCCCTTTCCTTTTCCCGCGAGTCGTCGTGTTATTTTAGCGATAACACAATGGGAGTTAACTCTTTTTAATTGCTGGTGCCTCTGCAAATGAAAAGATTTTTAGCGCATTTTCGAAAAAAAAATGCGCTATTGTCCCCATTTTGTCTGTCTGTCATCACCCTAGATCTCAGCAACCATAAGTCCTAGACCCATGATGTATATATCATTTTGTAGGTCTTGGCCTGCCAAGAAATGACTTTTTTCCATTTCGCGATCTGACCTCTGAGGGCCGTAAAAGGGGGTTTAGTACCGTTTTTTACTATATAAGCTATATTAATAAAGGAGCGCCTATATCTCAACAACCATAAGTCCTAGACCCATGATGTTTATATCATTTTGTAGGTCTTGGCCTGCCAAGTGTACATCAAAAGTTCATTTCGCAATAGGACCTCTGAGGGCCGGGCTTCAGGGCTCCTAAGGGGCTTATATATTATATATACACCTTGTACGTTCAATAACCCATTCATTTGGTGCGAAATACTGCAGCACGTAGTTTCACCAAGATTTATTAAGAAACTCATCAAATGAAATAGTAAGCTTGTGTTCTGAGTTTAATTGAAAGTATCAGAGCTATGCAACAATTGACGGAGTTTTCGGACGATTAAATGACTATAATTTAGAATGTTTTCAATTATGAGTCCTATTTCAGTAACCACAAACCACTTGTAGTTAGATTTAAGAGACAATAATTTTTTTCAAATATAAAGAAACGTCTTTATAATTTTTTTTTTACAGATATATGCATTACACAATTGAATTTATAAACATTTCCAAAATTTACAAATATTTACTGAAAGCTAACAAACGTACTGATACATAACACGAAAATGCGCTAACACGTCCTGTGTCCAGAATGGAACAGGCTTAATTGCTTGTTTTTTGTAGGTCTTGTTTTAATTGTTAGAGCGCTCAGCTTAGCGATAAAACGTTTTATTTTATTACTGTACATTCATGTGTTCTTTAAAACACATTGGGTGTATTCAAATGTTGTAAAAAAAAACATAAGTAAGTACGTTTAATTAAAATATTCTAGATGTAGTGAGATTGATTTTTTTTTCTCTGTTTATTTTAAATTTAATGATTAATTACCCAAATCTGCTTTTTTTATCACGCTTTTTCATTTAATTTCTGAAATAATATAGTAATTTAGTTTAATTAACTCTTGTAGCTTTTACGGGGTGATTTTTTGAATGATACAGTTAGTGAACACTGCTAGGAACCTTGATTGACAGGTGCCATGGTTTAGAAACGATGGAACTTGTGTTACGTAACTTACGTCATCTAAAATGTAACCGGGTTGGGAAAGGGAGGGGGGGGATAAAAAAAACACGCGTAAATAATAAGTGAGCATCTACTTTCTGGGGTATGATAATGCAGCAAGCATGGCTAAAATCCACGGTGGTGTGCAACAAAAGATCAAAGACATCAATCCGAAGGCAATTTTTATACCTTATTCCAAACATTCTTTGAACCTTTGTGGCAAACATTCGTTTGCTAACAATCCGTCTTGTGTAACGTTTTTTGGAAGTCTTGAGGCGCTGTACATGCTGATGCAGTGAAGCCAGTGATACAGAAGTTTAACAAGTTTGTGGAAGCCATTGAAGCTCTGTGTGATTTCGAATAAAGCTTCGAGACAAGAGGTGCTGCGCACAATCTGTTGCCAGCTATATGCGACTTTTCTTTTATTTCGTTCTTGTTTTTCTGGGGTGACGTTTTACAAGAAGTTGACTCAGCACAGAAGTACATGCAAACACCTGGTATTACTGTGGACATGGTTGCAACCAAACTCTCAAGGTCTTTTTGGAAGTGCTGCACTTCGTACGCTGCGTACGAAGATTGTTGAAAATGCCGTCCAGCAGGCATTTGTGAAATGTGTAGAACTTGATATCCCTACAGAGAAGAGAATCATAAGAAAGACAAGATTACCAGGAAATGAAGCAAGAGATGATGGATTGTCATTGCAGCAGGAGACTAAGAGAGCAATGTTAGAGTGTCTGGATCGTTTTCATATGGAGTTAGATACGAGAGGAAAGGCAGTGAATGACATTTTGCTTACTTTTTCTTCCATTCAGCCAGACCATATTATTTGTGCCAACCACGAAGAAATACAGTTGTCTGTTACCAAGCTCACAGCCATGTATGATGAGCTGTCTGAAAAAGACCTTTATCTAGAAATTCCACGTTTAAGGCGACACCTACAAGCAACCGTTCGGAAGAGTTACTATTTAATTTGGTAAAATCCGGTTCCTGTTCCGATTCCGGCAGGATTCAAATATTAAATCCGATTCCTGCAGGATCTAAAAATTACAATCCGGTACAGCCCTAATAAAGATGGCTATACGGGGCCTCTCAGAGGTCAGGGCCGTAAAATCCACCTATGAAAAAAGTGAATATCTCAGATGGATTCTCGATAAGGAAAACATTATAAAGCTTTTAAATCTACTTTTATTATTGGCCTATAACTTTAGAAGTGAAAAATAAGTATGCATTCTATTGCCATCCAAGGGACAGAAACATTACATCCAATCAACATGAATGAAAGAAAAAAGATTTGATCTCCCTTTGGTATCACGTGACAAAGACGCACGAATAATCATCTGTTTTAAAAAAATAATGGCTGCATCGCGAGTTGTTTAAATATGGTAAATGGCTGTAAGTAGTTAATAATCGAATTGCTAATATTTCATATGTTGTTTTTAAGATTCCAGAAAGCACACTTAGTTATTTTTTTAGTATTTGGACTTGCACTTAAGGCTTTTCACTTATCTGCTGTTTGCTGACTTCGTTATATTGTGTCTTTCATTTAATAATTGAATAAATAAGCAGTCACGTATAATAAATGGCATTGCCCTTGTCAAGTCATAATAATATGATTATAATATGGCTTGTGATTTTTTTTTAGATTTCTAACATTGCTTTCATCTTGTTAAAATCAAAAGAATTAATGAATTGCTAAAACCACTATGCCGCACTCGTTGATATTCCAGTGAAAAAAAGTACTCAAGAGAATTATTGGATGCGCCGTTTGGGGGAGGTGGCTGTTTTAATATAAGTAACATAAAAGCAAAATAATAAATGTTTGGTTTTCTTGTATTTTTTTTTACCTTTCTTTTTGGTGGTGGATTAATATAAAATTACTTTAATTGGTTCATTTAACATTTTATTTGCATGGAGAACAGACTCAGATATTTTAATAAAAATAATGAGTCAATAATGACCCAGGCTTGCATTCACATCATTCACAGCACATCCTCACATTGTACATTATTTTTAGTTAAATAGATTTGTATATTTACATGTGTAAACATAAAAAGATACAGACAGCCGTTTACATTTATATAAGTTCATATATAATTAGGGTAGCCCAAAAATTTTTTTTTTCAATTTTTCTAAATTTAAGGCCTGCATTGTGTTCTGTCAGAAAAAATGAATACAATCGTGAAATATTTAGGGGTTGCCCAAAGGCAATGAAAACATTGATTTGGTACTAAATAGTAATTTAATGGTTTATGTTGATTTAGTGTTAAACATGAAATAACAACCTCAAAACAAATAAAATAATAGAATGCAACAAAGCAAAGTGTTTACTATTTATGGATGTCATATTCACTGACTGCTTTTTGCTAGTCCAGTAACCACTGTGGTTCTCTTTGCATCTGGATATAATCGTCTGTGTTCTTGCACCACCTGAAGTAAGAATTGCTTCTGGTCTTCTTTACTGCATAAAACTTCATTGAAATCCTGATTCAGTTACACTCTTTGAATGTGTCATTAACAACTTTCAAATTTGTTACAACCTTTTCCCCATGTTTGTATTCATTGTTACTGCTCCATGTTTCAGGGGACATCTCCAGGAATGAATGTGGCAAACCAAGAATGGAGAAAAATGCCTTTTTATCGTTTGTAACAAAGAAGCTGATGGGCTGGTCTGCATAGAATCCATTGGAATCAAAACGCTGAGCTCGATTTGTATATCTGGGTTTTTCTTGCATATTTTTAATCATCTGAACCTTTTGCTTGGGATCAATATTTTCATCAAAAAAAGGTGAGGCCCACAAAAAGGCGAGGCCCACTGTAGTTTACCTTAGATACCATAAATGTCGACTGAAAGCTTTTTTTTGTTGCTTTTCCAATAACTGAATTAACGGAGTTATATTTTTCTAAATCCTTCAGAAATTGTAGGTCATTTGATGGCACCCTTGCTGGCTTGAAACCACAGTTTCATATATGTACTGGAAACAAAACAGAGGAACTGAAACAGTCCTTGTTCTTCAGAAGGCTTTCAGTTTAAACTGCTTCTTAAACATCCACATCTTGTAGCAATAAATTATTCTTGCCATCCAACGTGCTCTGTGTACAGTTCCTGGAGAATGGAAATGAATCCCACGTGGTGGTGTTCCTCCAAGAAATATGACAGCCAGTTCCAAAAATTCTCTGTAATCATCTCGTGGGTGACGAATTTGAAGATTGCCATTTGCAAACTGCAGTGTGCTCTCTTTCAAAGGTCTACTTCAATCAACCCATCTGCAGTATCATAGGATCCCTTCTCCATAAAACTCCACTGCTCTTTAAATCATTTGAAAAGTGAAATATCAGGTCCAGATGAGGGCCCACTTATCTTCAATGCGGTGAACACTTTTTCCAGAAAAATTTCTATCATATGGTGGCGGCAAGCAAGATGAATAAGACTTTTTTCAAGCAGCTTTTCAATTAAAACACATGCCCCTTTGGAACCCCCAGTGTTACTTGCTGTTGTGTCAAAACTTAATGCTACTACTTTTTCACAAATTCCCCAGTCCTTCAGACATTCAACTACAACTTGAGCTTGACTTTCACCTGTCCCTGAAGACAATTTTGGTACACCTATCAAGCACTCTATTTGCAGTCCTGTTACAATCACTGGCAATCTCTCAACATTCTCCCTGGCTGTGAGATCTGGAAGCAATTTTCCATCCCAGTGTACAGTTAATGGTACTTGTGGATCAAACAATTCTTTAACTTCATGTGCTGTTTTTTTTTCCTAATCTCTGCTCTCACACACTGTACAGTAGGGAGCGACCAATAATCGGATCGGTATCGGACCGATATTTGCACTATCGGTTAATATCGGATCGGCCGATTGTTGTAGGGAGCGACCGATAGTCGAACCGATATTGGCACTATGGGTTAACTGTCGGACCGACCGTTTTTTGGCTGCCGATACATTATTTTTTTTTTCACAACAGAGTTGCAGAAAAAAAAAATCAGTAAATAACCCAATTCTATAACCAGATCAGACAAGATTTAAAAAAAAAGGAAAAAAAAACCCGTACACAGAAATCGCCACATCTACATCAGAGATATGACCTTGAAACAATAGGATTGGCATTTCTTAATTCTAATGTATGTCCTTGAATGATACAATTAGTGAACATCTGTGCGTATTTTTTGTTGGGATGGGAAGTTGGGGGGGGGGGGGGGAACAAGACTTACGTGTGGGCGGAGTGTCACAAAATATGACAGGGAAGGGGTAAGCATGGGTTGACATACGTCATTAGCTGTAGCAAGAGAAAAACACGTGTTTGGCATTGTTGGTGATTAAAAAAATATCGGTATCTTGGGGGGGGGGGTAAACAAGACACGCGTGGGCGAAGTGTTACAAAATATGTGAACATGGGTTGAAATACGTCATACAGCACGAAAATAACACGTGTTTGGCATTGTTGTTGCTTAAGGGGCTGTCCATTAATTACGTCAACAAAATAGGGGGGAGGGGGGTCAGAAAATTTTTGACAATTGTTGACAAAGGGGGAGGGGGGGAGGTCAAGAAAAGTTGACGTCAACAATGTTACTTTTTTTAATTTAATATAATTACTTAATAAATAGGAAAATTAAGCAGCGTTTGTAGTTCTGTGTTACACACTCGCTTAACATTCAGTATTTTAATTAAACTAACTATATTCCTACTAATTTTGCCACATAAACATTTTGGAAGCCACCTTTTTTAGGGGGGGGGTAATCAAATGTTGACGTCATTTTATAGGGGGGTCTCGGGAAGTTTGACAAGTTGTTGACATGGGGGAGGGGGGAGGTAAAAATCGCCAAAAATTTGTTGAAATAAATAATGGACAGCCCCTAAAAAGAAAATATCGGTATCGTAAAAATGCTGGGGGAAAATATCGGACTATCGGTAAAAAGGCATATCAGTCGCTCCCTACTGTACGGTACTTCGACTTAATGTCATGTCACTAACTTGTGATCTATCTAATGCTGCAGCAACTTCTTTGGACAGAACAGACTTTGTTGGAGCAGTTTCTGCACATTTTCTTCGTTTCTGTGATGTACTAATAAAAAATTCTTCATCGTGGTCATTTTCTTCAGTGACCCTTTCATCTGAACTGCTGTCAGAAGAAAATTGCAATAACGTGCTGGACATTTGAGTTTCCTGGTCATTTTTCACTTTTTGCAATAACCTCTCTGATCTCTCTTTTCTCTGATCTTTCCATTCTTCTTTTTCCTGTTTTGCTTTATCCACTCCAGCCATGTATCCAATTCTTCTCTCCCTTTGGTCACGAAGAAATTCTAAATCTTGTGTTTGTTCTGCTAGTTTTTCAGCACTCTGATGGGCGATGTCAAACAGTTTATCAATTTTTGAAATCTGCTTCTCTGAACGCCGATTCTTTGCTTTACTCAAACACTGCCACTGTTGATGGACTTTTAAAAGTCGATTTTCTATGTGGTAGCTGTAAGCTGTTGGAATTGCAGCTTTCTGCCAGACAGTAAGAATTTCACTAACAGTTATTCTAGCAATGTCTTTAAGAGTTTTATTGTTTTTTCTATGATGGTAGAAAAACACTGATAATGTCTCACGAATTGTTGGAAGCCTTGTAGTTTGCACTAAACTAATATTAATGTCAATAAGAGCAAATAGACATTGAGTGCAATAAGGGCAACAAGTTCAACCAACATAAATATTAAACAGTTACACATTATAAACATCAAAGAACAAAACAGACTTTATTCAGGTTTATCAATATTCGGGATAAAATGTGGTAAATGGTGTACATACCTAAATTTTCAGATAGCTTGTGCAACCTCTAAATTTCATCTGAAAATTATGAAATTTTATATTTCTGACTACTTTTTTTGTGGTAATCAAATGTGGGGTTTAAATCAAATAAAATTTAAAAAAAATAATTATCAGCTTTTTTGGTCCACCCTAATATATATATACTAGCTGTACCCTGCAAAGCCTTTGCATGAAGATAGACTATTGTAAAGCCAGTGCCAAACCTAGGGATTTGGGGGTCCAGGCGCTTGACTATTGTAAAGCCAGTGCCAAACCTAGGGATTTGGGGGTCCGGGCGCTTGACTATTGTAAAGCCAGTGCCAAACCTAGGGATTTGGGGGTCCGGGCGCTTGACTATTGTAAAGCCAGTGCCAAACCTAGGGATTTGGGGGTCCGGGCGCTTGACTATTGTAAAGCCAGTGCCAAACCTAGGGATTTGGGGGTCCGGGCGCTTGACTATTGTAAAGCCAGTGCCAAACCTAGGGATTTGGGGGTCCGGGTGCTTGGCCTCTTTTGGGGCCCCTGCATTTTGATGTTCGATACCATGACATGAGATTATGTACTTAATATTTAATGTTTAAAAAAATTTTTGGGGAGCTCCCCTCAAACTGGGGCCTGGCGGGACTTTCGATTTTGGACCCCCATTCACCCCACATTAGGTAAGCCTCTGTGATCAGCTTTGATACATATTTTCAAAATAATTTTTTTTTTTTAAGTTATGAAATAATTAAAAATCTAATAAGTTGTTGTTTCTTTTTCTTACAACATCCTAAAAGGATACATTCTGAAAAAAAAAACAATAAAAATTATGTCTCTGAGAGGAATCGAACCTGGATAGTCAGCATTTAAAAAAAAAGATAATTCTAAGCAGCTTATCCATTCAGCCACCACGTCACACGAACAAAATGAAACTTTTGATGTACTATTTAAAAAAGATTGCTTGATTATTTTTTCACTTCCATTTATTACTATTGTTTACGTTTGATGATGTTAAAATGCTATCTGTTGTAATAAAAACTACAATAAATTGAATGATATTATATGTTAACAGGCTTGCGGAGCCGAGGAGCCGGGAGCCGCTACTTTTTGCTGGAGCCGAAAAAATCTGGCGGCTCCACGGCTCCCAAATGCTTTTTTTTTACAGCAGAATTTATTTTTTTTTTTAGCTTTAAAATTCCAAATTTGTTTGATTGTTTGCTTCTACAATTTGAAATGTTGTCATTTTTACAGTAACAGCGTTAAAATGATAGCGTGCACGCACATCACCACAAGAAATCTTTAACAGGGAATCGTTTTGTGTTCGTTTTAAATCTTGTTTACCCTCCGAAATTATTTTAATGGCATGTTATTTTGTTATATATAAAGTTAAAACAGTTTTATTTCATAGAATAATTATATCAATCATTTAAAATAAATTTTTACTAAGACGACAAATAGAACGCGTCATTTGGTATTATTATTTGACCGCGAATCAGGCCCGTAGCGTGTGTGGGGGCCGGGGGCTTAGCCCCCCTTGCGTTTTGTCTGGCCCCCTCTGCTTATTTGCTCTACTTAGTAAAATGTATTACCTGCCCCCCTGCTATTGCCTGCCCCCTATTGTAGAATGCCTGGCCCCTGCTGTCAGGCACGCCAAAGGGGGGGCAGGGGGTCATTGCCAGGGGGCCCGCATCTGCAAGGGGGCCCGGCCGCCTCGACCATGTCAATTTTTCACGACTTATTGTTTATTAAGGGGCCCGCAATGATGTCCTGCCCTGGGGCCCTTGTTGGCTCTCGGAGCCACTGCCTGCTGTAGAAATTTCACGCTACGGGGCTGCCGCGAATTGGTAATAGACTAAAAACAAAATGGTCGCTTTCTGTATTTAACAATTTTATTATAAACAGAATGTCTGAAATAGAGTAGATAAATTTGTAAGGCTGTGGCTATACGGACCCGGGTCCCAATAAAATCCGATTGTTATTCGTATCCGTGGCAAAACAATAATAAAAAAACAATAATAAAGTTTATGTATAGCTAAGCTAAGTGCATATTTGCCACGGGTCCAAATAACAATCAGACTTGATTGGGACGGGGGTCCGAATAAAAATCGGAGTTTATTGGTACCCGGGTCCGAATAGTCACTTCGAATTTATAAATAATAAATATAAATACTGAAGTCTTTAAAATATTTTAAATAATGTATCATTTTACTATTTTCTAATTTGATCATTGAAATAACTTTTTATTACTTATGAAAATGGCGACTAGTGAAACCTCGGTCAAAAATAATGATATGATTCTGGATGCACTGAAATGGTTTGTTTTTAGTAAAACCGACATGCGTATATTTTTCATGTTCCTGACTATGGGGCAGCCCCGTAGCATGAAAATTCTACAGCAGGGGCCAGGCATTCTACAGCAGGGGGCAGGTAATACATTTTACTAAGTAGAATAAATAAGCAGAGGGGGCCAGACAAACCGCAGGGGGGCCCCGGCCCCCTGGTCCCCACTGCACGCTATGGGCCTGCTATGGGGGTGAACGCGACAATATTTGCATAACTTTTGCGGCATGTTTGCGTGGCGCAATTACAAAAAATTTTTTCTTGTGTGATACTATCTTATTAGGAGCGGGAGCCGGAGCCGGAAAAAATTTTGTCGGCTCCGCAAGCCTGTATGTTAATTATTACTTTTTCATATTTGGGACTTTTACATTTCATAATAAAAACCACAGAAACTATTTAAAACTGTAGATTTTTTCAAAAAGAAATATCGAATCAAGACGCTGGCAAGACGCCATTTTGATTTCTTGTTTTCCGCTTTCAATTTAACGCAGAATGGAAATGAATATTATGTATATAGATTTTATATATAAAATAGAGCAAAAGTGTTTTTAACCAGAATTTGAAATTAAATTTCAGTCTATACTGCAGGACATTTTACATATGTAGTAACACAGCAGTGTAGCTCTCATATAATGTGCACTTTACATATCTAAAATTATTTTCTAATATTTTTTTTTGTGGCACAAACACAACTACCACACCATCCCTACCTTGTTTGCCCATTTCAGTTGTTTTTGTTTTTTCTTATTAATTGTTTTTTTTAAATCTCTTTACAGCTCCAAGAATAAGAGTCTTCTTCAAGGACATACCTTTATTTAATTTTCCTTAATCAAACATTTAGACAAAATTTGATTAATATGTCAAGACACTATAAAGGGGTAAATAGTTTTAAGAATTTAATATTTTTTTTAATTGCATTTGTTAATATAGTATTGGGAGATTTTTAGACAATTTACAACAAATTTTCTTTGAAATTCTTTTTTTATACTTTTCGATAGCTCAAAGCCATTTTTAAGAATTCTCAGCAGCTGTATTGTAAGCATCTGAGTTTTACATCCCAATGTGGATATCATTTTAAATTATTCTTCCTGATGGTTTTTTTTAATGTAATAACTTTTTGTTATCGCCTCGCCATTCAGAAATTCTAAGCAAATTTCTTTGAATCAAGTAAATTTACTGCAAAAATTTTGATAAAAAATCAAGAAAGATTAATCGACTTCTAAAATGATTGAAATCAGATTTTGATGAATAAGTATAACACTGGTAAACAGTGAATTCATTGCCAGTGATATTTGAATCATTTTATACAAAGTCAACTATGCTGATTTAGAATATGTAAGTGCTTTTGCTAGATTGGCTCTATTTTACGAGATAATTAAAATTAATTAAATAATGTATGCACCGTATTTGGAATTTGTCAGAAATTTCATGAAGTATAATAGTATACTAACAAATAGTAATGAAACTGTTAATAGTCATGCAGAAATTTGTTCAAAATATATGTAATAATGTTATAGAAGAAAACATTTCCATTTGAAAAACTAATTATGTCTAATTAATTAATTAATTAAGATGTTAATTGTCTATGGTAATGCATTAGCAAATCGCTGTTTGCTCGACTTCCTTTTGTATGTGTCGTTGGTGCAAATGCGCTGGAGGCTCCAACAGTAGTCAGCCATCATATGTATGTCCCATCTTCCTTGATATCTCTCCTCCATCACCCTCATATCCTGATGGAACCTCTCGCCTTGTTCCTCACTGAAGTCCCCAAGATTACCTGGAAATTTGTCTAGATGACAGTGCAGGTATTGTACCTTGATGCTCATATTTGTTCCAATGTTTCTGAAGTTATCTTGCACCAGTTCTTCGTAATTCTCTGCTCTGTTATTACCTAAGAAGTTCCTGACAACTGAAACAAAACTGTCCCATGAAGAAGCTTCAAGGTGATCCATGAAATTAGTAAAATTTCGATCGTTGATGAGTTTCCAAATCTGAGGACCGTAAAAAATCCCAGCTTTCAGCTTCTCCAGGCTCAACCCGGGAAATGATCTGCAAATATACTTGAAGCTATTGCCAGATTTGTCCAAAGCTTTAACAAATTGTTTCAATAAACCTAATTTGATAGGAAGCGGTCCGAGAATGATCTTATTTTTGTCAAACAGTGGCTTGTTGATGATATTTTCTTTATCTACAGTCATGGTTTCCCTTGCAGGCCATGTCACTCTTGTCCAATGATCTTGCCTTGCCCTGCTATCACAAAGGCACATGAAGCATGGGTATTTTGTGTATCCTGAATGCTGTCCAAGCAAGAAGTTTACCATTTTTATATCAACACAAATTGACCACTGATGCTCATAATAACGGACTTTCTGCAATACTGTTTTGATATTCTCATACTCTTCTTTAAGTGTTGTTGAGTGGGCAATGGGAAGAGATGCATAACGGTTACCATTGTGTAACAGAACACATTTCAAGCTTCTGATGGAACTGTCTATAAAAAGACGCCAGCCTTCGGAATGGTAGTCTTGTAGTCCCATTTGGAGCAGAAGTCCAGGGATGTCATTACAGTAAACAAGATCTTCCTCTTGGCTGAAATATGGAAGAAGAAACTCTTCTCTTTTCCGATAAAATGTTATTTTAACTTCTGGTTTGAGAAAATTTCTTTCATTGAGCCTGGACTCTAAAAGCTCAGATGCTTGCTTGGACAGATTTCAGTCTCGTATTAGGTCATTGAGTTCTTCTTGGCTGAATGGTTGAGGTGTTGAAGAACTTCCTTCATAATCGCTTCCACTGTTTTCACCTGCCAAAAACTCCAGATTTTGCCCCTCGTCGGAGTCTGATGGTGAAAGCTCTAATAATCCAGTAAACACTGGTATAGGAACTTCACTGCTATGTGGAATTGGTCTCCTTGCAGATTCAAGATCAGGATAATCCCACTTAGATTTCTTGTGGCGATTGAAGCCTTTAACATTCACAATAAAAAAAATAACAATCACCAAAATTGTCTTTCGGCTCTCGCCATACCATTGGTACACCGAAACTTAGACTTTTCTTCTCACCATTTGTCCACTGCCGTAGGCTCTCCACACAGTTTTTGCAGACCTTGGTTTCCCAGCTTCACACCGAAATAAGCCAAATATGCCTGCTGCACAGATTCGGTTATATTTCTTATTTGCTTTTCAATCATGTATTCTCTGCAGATGTAACAGAATACATTCGGATTATTTTTGCAGCATCTTCGTGATGAACTCATGATGTCTTTAGAAAGCAACATAAAAGAGAAAAAAATAAACCAAGTTATAACTTGGTATAGTTAAATTAAACAAAAGACAGCAAACTTATTGCATTTGTTTTACACAAAGGGTATAAGCATATTTTCAAGGATGTCCAATATCTCAGAAACTAGAGCCAATTTAGCAAAAGCAGTGGCAGTTTTGAAATCAGCACCCATGAATTGCTATAAATTCATTCAAACATTCTTGGCAATTCGAAAAAAAAAATTTTTGTTGAGCTGTGTAATTGTAGTTAAAAAATCAATTTAACAAGGAAACTTCATTACATTGCTTCTTAAATCTCGTTCACTGTAGGGTTTTCTTTCTTTTTCTCTTTTAAAGAAAAAAAAAATTAATCTTTTTAACATACCTGTCATAAAATTTTAATTAATTTAGTTCTTGTATTATTTGATTATAGATCTTCCAAAAAAGAAAAGTGATGAAACGTAGTGATAGCATATATTGTGATAAAGCTAACGCTGATACAAAAGGCAAGTTTTTCATTTACTGTCATGAAATGCTTTACCTCTTTCAAATGCACTGTTGTGAAAAAGATGATAGATTTTACTAAATCTCATTTGAGACTTGCATTATATTTTTTATTAGTTTAAAAATATAAGTTTGTACACTTTTTATTTGTTTAAAAATATAAGTCGGTACTCTTTTTAATTGTTTAAAAATATAAGTTGGTACTCCTTTCTGCATCTATTCAAGTTTTGTGAATAATATTCTTTGCTTTATTTCATAATATTAATAAATGTATTTCTTATTGGTGGTAACGAAAATAGTAATATTTATCCTGTTATTTTTTTTCACTTTTGATTAAAATTTAGGCTACATATTAAACATATTAAAAAAAAATTTAATGTTGGAACAAATTACAAATGTTATTTTTTACAGCTTTTTATTTTCAATAAAAAAAAACATTTAACTACATATCACTTTTATTTTCTATATACATGTATTTATGTTTTTGCATGTATTGTAATTTTAGTGTGTGACTTTTGTCAAAGTGAGGAAGACAATGAGTTGAAGTTTGGTGCCTTTTATCAGAAAGAAGGTGTCACAGTACACTATTTTTGTTTGGTATGTATGCTTTGAACTCATCTCATTTCATGACTTGGATTCTCTTTCTTACGATATAGTTTTTTATTACATTGCTGAGGTCTTACACTAATGGTTGTTAAGCTATTGACAAATAAGCATTAAGCATTCACACTTATTTTTTTAGTTTTGCTTTAAAACTTTTAGTGGAGAGTTCCTACTTATTTGGATCAGTTAAATATTAACTGCTCTGTGTATTCATTTGTATGATTATACTTATATTTCATTGATGTTTAAATAGTTATTTACTTTGAATTTCAGCTGTTAAGCAGTGGATTATTCCAAAAGGCAAGAGTTTCTGATAAAAGAAGTATACTGGGTTTTATGGTCACTGATATAAGAAATGAAATAAAAAGAGGAAAAAAATTGGTAAAGAAGTGTAATTTATATGCTAGAAGTGTTATTACCTACTTGTATTATTGAACAAGTAAAAACGTTATGCTTGAGACTAAATAAACTTCCTGAAGTTTGGAAATTTATGTTTTTCTATTGTCATGCTCTTTTACTATGTTAAATTGCCGGAGCTAGATTGATACATATCTGCTTCTATTGATGTAATAGAAAGAGTCCACAAAAGAGTTTCTCTAAGTTATCTGTTGTCATCTTTTTAAGTTCCTTAGACATTTATTGATTGTGCGATTCGACATAAAACATAATTTTTACATTGAGTTCTGTATTTCTTTGTACTTTGGTTTCCTTCTCTTAAGTCTAGGTGACATTAATTCTCATTTATGGTCATGTCTTTACCATTCTTCACGTTAAGATTTACAGATTTCTTGTCAAATCAAATTCCTCAAACGTCTATTTGGATGTCAATTTTTTATAATCTTTTTTTTTATTATTATTTGAGATTTAGACTAGATCATATGTGCATGCTAATTCATAATTTTATGCTTTTTTGCATACATTCTATATCATAGGTGACCATGCATTAGTTAGGTTGATGAGTCACAGTTGTTACAAGTAGTAAAAGATAATTTAAATAGGATTTAGTGGAAAATATAGTGCAATATAGTAATAGAAATGTTAAGCACTTAGGCATTCAGATTTAATACATGTAACAGCATTTAACTGCCTTTATTCTAGATTTATTGGCCAAGTTTTTAATGTTTTTTCCCTATTTAAAATCTTGGAAATATTTTACAAATACATTTGTCTAGATCAGCATTCTCATTTAGCTTAGTTCACCAATGATGTTTATGATAAAACTCATTCCTCTTTTACAGTGTTGCTTTGTTCTATATTATCTAAGAAAATATTAAAGCTTACTTTATATCCTTTCATTTGTTATAAAAAGAAGTATCACTTTTTCTAGTTTAAAAGAAGAAAAAATAACACCATGTTTTCTCACGTTTTTCTCCCCAGACATGTTGCTTCTGTAATATGAAAGGAGCTACAATAGGCTGTTGTGACATGAAATGTAAAAAAAAATTTCACCTCTCCTGTAGCTTAGAAAATGGTGTGCTGCACCAATATTTTGATAATTACAGGTTTGCTTTTTTTTTTTCAGAATTAATTCTAGATGCTGCATTTGTTTCATTTCAGTCAATGTGTTTAGTTTTTCTTTGATTATTCCCCTTTGTTAATTTAAGAAATCTAAGCAAAATAAAAAATTTCCCTTCAGATATTTTCTCTAGTAGTCTGGTTTGACTGTAAATGCAGCTTTGTTGGCCATGGGGTTACCGGGGTTGTAAATTATCAAGGCTGCTTAAAAATAGAACTTATATATCATTGAATTAAACAATTACTTTTTAAAAAAAAAAAATTGAGCACTGCTTGCGTTAGTAATATATATTTCAAATACATATACATGTCTTTCATAGATAATAATAAACCCGTTTCTCTAGTTACAAAAATTGCTATATCTGGGGAGGGTGCAGGTCTATAAAGATAGGTTCCTCAGGTTATCTCGCAACATTGCCAATTATAATAGCAAGCTAGTCTGCCAACACTTTTTGTGTGTTGGGTAAGTCATTTAAGAAAGGGACTTTCAAGTGCAGATGTATAGAAAATAGGCTTTACAGAGCAATCTTTTGAAACGGACCATAGTTACTCCAGGGTTGGGTAAACTATTAAGCTGTTTGATCTGGCCAGCACTCAAAGCATATCACTTTATGCCGTTTATATATATATTTATACATGTATTAGTTCTGATAATCATCACTCTATCAATCTGCTCTTGGTTCAGTCACTTCTGTTAAAGAACTTGTCGCCCACAATTCAAAACTGATTGCCGACCCTTGAGCTGGACACTCCAACTAAACTAATGTGATTACCAATCCGAACTAGAGTATTGAAATAAGATAGTGGCCGTATAAGCTGTTGTAGTTGGCAACTATGTGGATTAAGTTACATTTGTCTTGCTCATTGTTTTTATCAGGTGTTAACGTTCTTGATGTTGTTTTCATTCTAACTAGGTCTTACTGTGCTGACCACAGAATGACGCAAACTCTAGTTAAAACCTTGAGTAAAGATAAAACTAAATTGGAATGTGCTATTTGTTTTTCTCAAGTTCGATTCACATCCACATCACCCAACTCACTTGTGTGTCCTTGTTGTAAACATTGCTATTTCCACAGAACTTGCATACAGGTGAGATTTCAAGCCTCCTTTTTTTTTAAAGTTTTTTTTTACTTATTGCTCTTTGTGCCTAAAGCTATTCAAAGATGTGTATAGAGGTACATTTTGGTGGATATAATTTAATACCTATTTTTTGTATTTTTAATGGTACAATTATGTGTACACTGTCTTTTACTATTAATCTTTTCAAAGAACTATGCTGTATCAGCTGGAAAGCATTTTTTAAAGTGCCCACTTTGTAATGAGGCTGAGAAATTTCAAGATGAAATGCTTGAGTTTGGCATTTACATTCCTGATCAGTAAGTGAAATCTAACAGCAATGAGTTTTAAAATGAAGAACACAAAATATAGTTAAGATTTTATTCCTCTTAATTCCAACCATTGTTAATACATGTACCAGGATGTACAGAAATTTTGTTCTGTGCCATGTACCAGGATGTACAGAGATTTTGTTCTGTGCCAAAATAATTCAATTTGTGCATCAATTTTTTTTTTCATCAAATACCATCATTTAAAATACATTAAGCAACTTTAATGTGAATTATTTGACAGAGTGAAAATGATAATGTCATACAAATTAAGTGTTACAGCTTAGTAAATTTTTAAAGAAATAAAAATTGATTGGGTTCTAAATTTATTTTTAGTTAAATCAAAATTGATATTAAATTTATTAGTCAAAAAAAATAAATAAATGAACTACTCTTTATTTCTGGAAACAGAGATGCTTCATGGGAACGAGAGACTAATGCTTACCAAGAATTATTGGAGAGACACAGTAGCTGTGATGCACCTGACTGTAGCTGTCCTTTTGGCAGAGAATATGATGCTGACTCTGGGTAATATTCCATGATTAGAAATAATCATTTTGGAACTTATTTTGTATCATGACCATATTTCTACATTCCTAGCCTGCATTCAGTCAATACCATTCGCAAAGAGTTTACTGCAAATTAATTTTAAACTTCATTTGCTTTCTTTTATCTTTTTTTTTTTTTTTAAATGTGGGTTAATAGTTATCTTAGTGCTTTGCGAATCAGACAAGTTTAGGGAACCTGTGGTCTATTGAATTGGTAACACATGAGGAATCTGTGGGAAGACAGAGCATTGTCACAAAATTAACATATTACAGAAATATGTGAGGAAGGTCTATTACATAAAAATGGAGAAGTATGCACTCCTCCCCTAAGTACTCAGATGCCAGATAGGGTTGGCATCTGCTGTAGGCTACTTAGGTACTTTGTTACCTCAAATACTGAAACATTGTTTTTGTAGTTTACAACGGACACAATTTTGCTATGTTTAGAATAGCTTAAATGGTCACACACAGTGAAGGAAATAAAAGCGAAAAGCAATTAAACACAAAATTATAATATTTAATGAGTTTTAAGTTTAAAATTCATTTTCCTCCATGGACTTTTCACTTAAAAAAAAAAGACTATTTCAGTTGTGTATATTTTTTGGCAGGAACTATGAGCTGCTACTGTGTGGCTTGTGTGGATCTTCTGGGTCTCACAGGAAATGTCAAAGTCTTGTCCTCAAGGATGATCTACTCGTTTGCAGAAACTGTCATGAAATACTTGAATCAGGTTACAGACATTTATGGGTTTTTTTTTTATTTAGCTAAACACTTAACGTATATACTCGCATATAAGCCAAATTTAAGAAAAAAAAATTAAGAAAAAATACTAAAAAAAAACAGAAAATGTTTCCTATATCTATGGTTTTTTATGGTATATACGGTAATTATATTCACTGACATGTGCATTAAAATGGGTGTTAATGAGAGAATTCCATGGCTGTTTAGACACTCGTCAAGATTTCCAGGACTCCAAAGAAGTTTCCTTATACTATGAATATAACAATCATGCATTTAACTTTTTTTAATTGAAATGTTTATTTAGGTAATCAACTATTTAAAATATGTGATTGGCAGAGACATTTTCTATAAATTTATCATTGAATTGAAATATATTGAAATAAGTATTTTCAAATTAGTATTTCACTATTAACATTCAGTTGTATTTTTAAAAATGAATAAGTGACATACATATGCTGTTCACTACTAAAAGGAATCCTTAATATGCAGTGATAAGATTTTCCTGGAACACAAGATGCAGGAGCTGGTTTGGGTAGAACTACCTGGGATGGCCCTCCTTTGCCCCAGCCAAAATTGTAGATGAAAGAGAACTGAATGATAGGTTATAAGCACATAAATTCATTTAGTGTTCATAATATACTGTAAGTTAAAGATGTCACATAATGTTTATCGGGAGTCGCAAGAAGTGTATTAAGCGTAATTTATTAATAATTTTTGAAGACCAAATTGGATCAACAGATAATGCTAATGTAAAAAAAAAAACTTTCGTTTAATTTTTAAATTCCTTTCTTCATGCTGTATTTTTTTTTTTCTTTGTTTTCAGTTGTTCATTCAAAAATTGAAAAATGTGATAATAAAATGAATGAGGACTTGAATAAAACCCATTCTTGTAATAGCTCTTCTCCGAAACATCAAGTGTACCTGGATTACCATCAGACAACTTCTAGCTGTAGAAAGAGACGGCACTCAGAATGTTTTCAGGCTGAAAATAGTTGTTACTCTCAGGTGCGGTTGAGATCTGGTCAACATTCACGTCTTTAAAGTGAGCGTCCATTTTCTATGTCACCATTTCACATTTCTCATTGGCTCATTGGTTAATTTTTTTTTGGCACTGTCATTTTTCCTTTGCATGAGATTTCATAATATGTTCCATCATTCTTTTGTTTTGTTTCTTTATATTTCTTGAAATTTATCTAAGAACATTATTTATTTCTGTCCACTATGGTTCTGTGCACTTACTATTATGAATAAACATGAATTTTACTCTTGTTTCGATTTCAACTATTACAGTTAAATGTCACAATAACGAAATTGACAGGAATAAATAATATATGTAATACTGAAATTTTGTAACATGTGTAGGGGGGGGGGCAGTATTTTTTCCCTGTCTATATTGTGTATTTTGTTCATTATGGGTATGATATACGATATTTTGGTAATTTTACTAAAATAGTCCAAAATAATTTTTGTTGAAGTTGAGCTAACTGTATTTAACTAAATGTTTTCTTTTTGTATTTTTTTTACCATACAAAAACGAGCTTAAATAACACTTTTTAGATTTGTGTATGCTTGTATACCCGAGTTACCTCGCTTGCATTAGAATTTCATATGAGTTCGGTGAATACTGATTAACTTTATCGTAAGAATTAAAATACATGTTTATTTCGTTAAAACTTATTGCAGTTTTTTTAATTACATTAATCATATAGAAAAAAGTCTTACATTGCAAAATTTCGAAAAAAAATGCATATAAATCAATAAATACATTTAAAAAGTCGTTCTCATTGGTATTATAAAACCCGGTTTATATTCTCTGAGTATTTCTGATTAAATATTCAAATACCAACTTCACAAATTGTGATAAATAGTTTTCCTAACCCAAAAAAAATATCAGCATTTATTAAACAATAATGTTAATTACCATCTTTGCAAAATTTTCAGTTTCCATCGAAAATGCCTAACTTGAGCAATACCACTACAATCAAAATTTAACTGATGCTTTACCTTAGTCGGGACGGATGGCCGAGTGGTGTAGATACTCGACTGTCGACCTGAGAGTCCTGGGTTCGATCCTCTGTGAGGCCCATGGAATTTTTCCAGGTGAAATTTGGTGCAAAGTCGTCCCACAAGTCCACCCAGCTTTAAAATGGGTACCTGACTTTAAGTTGGGGAAGTAAAGGCGGCTGGGCGTTGTGCTAACCACACAATCCCTTCATATGCCGAGGTTATAGAAACGGATGAATTCTACACTTCATCTGCCCCAAAGGCCCGTTAGGGCTAAGAAGGGAACTTTACTTTTACCTTAGTCCTCAGTCATAAAAACTAAACACTCCTCATAAAGCTCATTACTTGGCTAGTAATGCTGTCTGTAATTTTAAAGCTTGACAATCCCTTCAATTACATACACAGGATACTTCTCAGTTTATGCTTGACCATTGAGCTTTATCTTCTTCATTCACTCCCCCTCCCAATAGCAATTTTTTTTACCATTCCTTAACTTAGTGTCAGTACCTCGTGGGTCACACAATGAGCGAATGACCCCCATTATTGACTTTTTCCTCTCTGTTAGCTGCCTGATATCTTCTAAGTCTGGCCCACACTGAAAGTATTGTGAATTTTTTCCTGTTGAATTTGAATTGACCCCTCTGCCTGGTTTGGTGAATTTTTCCCCCATCGCTTGGACTGGATTAATGCTTGATATCTCTCCACCTCCGTCTACCTTGCTCATTATCTGTTTTTCGCACGCTGAACTCAAGCCAACTTTTAAAAACATTTCTAATTGAGGAAAAAAAATCAGAAAGGCTTTTTTTTTTTAAAGGCTATTTTTTTGCAATACTGAAAGTAAGAAATTCGTTAAGACATTTTTAACTATTGTTATATAGGGACCAAAAAAATTTCGCAGTTCTGAAAAATTCATTATAACAACACTTCACTGTCTTTGTAACCAAATTTTAATTTCTTATATTTTGTTTGAATTTGAATTTCTTTTATCATATTAGAATTTTAGCGTCTTTTATCGTATTAGAATTTTAATTTTCGGTTGTATTACAAAATTTTTTATGGCTTTTTAAGGACATTTACATTTTTTTTGGCCAGTTTTTTTTTTATTTCATCCTTTTTGTCTCAGCTAAATAATCTGCATTCTGCTTTCGTTGATAATAAAGTTCAATATTATTTTTTTTTTTAACTCTTACTTATAGAGTATTGGAAATAATTTTTTTTTTAATTACAGCCTACCTGTCAACCTCCTCACCATTGCACCAAGAATAATTTGTGCTTCTTACGGAAAAATTGTCACCATTTTGTGTCTGAAGATGTTCTCAATATGTTAAACTTCATTAGCGGATGTCCGTTTTGCTGTTTCGTCTTACTACCTGAGGTTGGAAAACATCTCATCACCTGATATAAATCTTTGATCATCCTTTTGTGTAAATGTAAATATCTGTTTCAAAGAGACTTTGATCCATGATTAATTTATTTTCATTTTGATGCTGAATGCCAATAGTATTACCTCAGAACATCTTTTGGATTAAAATAAAATAGACAACATGATTACATTCAAAAGTGGGTTTTTTTTTTTCAAAGTAGCCTGTGTTATTACTTAGTTTTGTCATATATTACTCTTGTCAGCTGATGCCTCAATTTTTTTTTCATTAAAAACTTTTGTCTTTTTATTGCACAAAGAAAAATTTTTTTGTAACTTAGTTTGTCATAAATTACTCCTGTCAGCTGATCCCTCAATTTCTTTTCATTAAAAACTTTGTCTTTATTGCACAAAGAAACATTTTTTTGTAACTTAGTCTGTCATAAATTACTCCTGTCAGTTAGTTTGTCATAAATTACTCCTGTCAGCTGATCCCTCAATTTTTTTCATTAAAAACTTTGTCTTTTTATTGCACAAAGAAAAATTTGTTTACTGCTGTTTTCAGTAATTAAAGTTCTTACTGTTGAAAGGTTTTTAGTAAGGTATTTCATAAATGTGTATAGTTTATTTTTTTATGCTAAAAATAGATTATTTTTTTTTTAGAACTCTGTTATAATCTGTATTGATATTTTTATACATGTACACCAATTTTTCTTTTGATATTTTTTTCTTTAAATTTAGATGAAAAAACAAACTACTATAATTTTATGTTAGGTTTGACCTATATTTCATTGTATTTTGTTAGTTGGCTATAGTTAGCAGCACATGTGACGTCACAGGCTTAAAAAAATAAATAAAGGTGTTTACTTTTAAGTACAGTGAAAGATAAGTAAAGTTAATATTTTTTTTTTAAGTAACTTTGAAATATAAGCGAGTAATTTTACTTTCATGTTCGGTTGATTCACACTTAGATCTTAACATTAAGATATGAAAAAAAAACATTTGTCTCGTGGGAGGACTGTCGTAAACATCAATCGATGTTATCTTGCTAATTTTTTTTTTTTTTTTGGTTTGCATTTTACCAGGCTGTGAGGTTGAAGTCATCATATAGTGACCATTAGAAATTAATAGAAAAAAAATATGTTGTATCCAAGGTATATCATTATTTTAGAACTAAGCATTGTTAGCTGTAATTGGAATATAGATCTTGGGTGGACAAAATTTATTGAGAAATTTACAAAGTATATTTTTTTCACTTCTTGTTACATATTTTAACTTTGCATGCTTTATTTAAGATATCACTCTTCTCTTTTGAAAAGTTAATTTCTTATTTATTTTTGAAAAGTTTACTTGTTTATTCTGTTAAAATTGTCTAGTTTCCTTCAATCATGTTAAAAGGAATTTTTTTTAAATCATTTGGAAACAGTTATCTTATATTTTGTTAATCTTTACACATAACTTCCTAATTAAGCTGTACCAGATAAATTTTTTTCCTAGTTAACTTTTTTTACTTTTTAAATATTTATTTTGATAATAGGGATTCATGTTTAATTACCAGTTCTCGTTGTTTTTATCCAGATAGCATGGAAACCATTTTTTTCCCTCATACCTTTGCCAATATTTTATGAATAAATATTTTTCATGTGCACAGTTAACTACCGTAAAATTATTTAGTGTTTATTTGTATATACATGTACAATGTTTTACCGGTATTTTTTTTTAAAAAAAAGTTTCTAACATAATTAACATATCCTGTTACATCATTTGTTATTGCAAGAGAAGTCCTAACATTCATTATGTCAATAACATTAAAATGTGAAAGTAATAATGGCATTTTTCATTCTGCTAGTTTTATGAGCAGAGCTGTTCTTAATTGTAAGCCAACAAGGTGGGTGACTAGGTCCCCCCCCCCCCCAAAGCTAAAGGTCCCTCCTGTCAAGATTTACATTTGGCTGTAATCCAATAATTTAAAAGCTCAATTTGTTGTAATTTGAAAGTAAAATATTCTACCGTGTACAAGTTTACAAAGGAAAAGCTATACTTGGGTCCTTGTTATACAAGTTTATAAAGGAAAAGCTATGCTCGGGTCCTTGTTATACAAGTTTATAAAGGAAAAGCTAAAAACAGCTCTGTTTATGATGCTATAAGTATGCTAGAATGTTTGTATATGTGTACAGCTGTCTTTGAAAAGAAAAAAAAAACTTAGCTTTCTTTGGTAATAAGCTATTTTTTTTTTCTCTTTCTGATAACATAATTCTATATAATGTATATACAACTCAGCATTATAATGTGTTTTTCATCCTTTTTTTTTTTAACTGTTTTCATTAGCAGAAAAAACATAACACCACTATTTCCTCGTTCAACTCTTTTAATAACTTTGTACATGTAGTATATATATTGTAGTTTGTTGGGGTTTGTTTTTTTTTTAAATATATTTTTAGCTGTGGAACAAATTGTACAATTTACTACTGCTCATTATCCCATACATTAATTAATCCAGCAAAAAATTGTTGAGCATTTTTGGCATAACATAAGTAACTACCAGCCAACATATGTAACTACCAGCCAACATATGTAACTACCAGCCAACATAAGTAACTACCAGCCAACATATGTAACTACCAGCCAACATATGTAACTACCAGCCAACATATGTAACTACCCCAGCCCTGCAGACTGTTCAAATCAAAATGTCAGATCTAAGGGCTTGGTTTCTTTGTGGAAAATATCAATGTATAATAATCTATTATGGTACAGTTTTTTATATTGTTGCACTTTGCTTTGTGTTATGGGTTGCAGTACCATCAATATTTCAAATTTTTATAGTATATTTCTTCCTTTTTCTCAATCTGTTGGGTGGATAAGTGTATGATAGTAGCTATTGTTATGATTTACACAATTCATGCTATTTCATCAGTACTGTATAGAATTAAAAAAAAAAAATTTTAATAGCACAGATTGAGTGCAGTGAAATAATTTTACCTGTATACATCATTATCATCAATAACTTTCATCTATATGTCTATATATTTAATTTTATGATGACATCTGGTCTTTAAATACATGAACTGACAGAAAAACAAAATTAAAATAAGAAAATGTTTCCTTGGTATGAGTAAGTTGATTTGTATTGCATTGTTCTTTAATACCAAATAAGTATCATTGCAAAACTAGTATAATAGAAGCTTGATACCAGTAGCTTGAGAACATGAAGAATAAGTGGCTAAACATGTATAGTCAAAGATGTTTTTATGAGTGATTTGCTATTCCTTGCAAGACGAGCAAAATATTTTTTTTTTAAATTGTAACTGGGCAAACGACAGTAAAAGTAACAAGTATAAGCTGCTTTTTCTACCAAGATTTATGTAATTATTGCTGAACCGATGGTTCTCTCTCCCTTGCTCATTCTCACTCTCAGATGACTTGTATAGTCAAAATCTGTGTGAGGGTGTATCATTTACTAAAGTTTTGCAACTGTTGTAATTATGTAGTAACTGCGACAGTAAAAGTAAGAAATCTCGAACTTTAAATAAAGTTAAGGTTTGTAAAATGTAGGTAAGATCATAAGAGTAAACATAGCAGTGCCAACCATGATGAATCTGTTGAACACATAGATATGTCGAATTTCTGTGAAATTTTTACAAGGAAAGTAAAAATCAAGTGTCACTGGTTAGGTTCCATGTTAATGCCACACATAAAAAAAAAAAAAGATTACGTTGAGCAAACTGATAGTGTCAATTTTGTTAGTAGTGACAAAAGAATTCCTAAACAATGATTAAATCAGGTAAAATTCATAAAATTCAAAATTCATATATTAAAAAAATCATAAAAATACACACAAGTAACTGGAAGCAATCATCAGTTTCCATTTTTTCTTAAGGAGAGATCTGCTTTGATATATCAGGGTTCCGGATATCGAGCATCTCTCTGAAATAAACTGTGCTCCTAAACCAAGGTTTGACTGTACATGAAAAGATATTGTTTGCCATCCTCAACAAGTTGGAATTTCAAGTACAACTTCAGTATCAGGCCGTTAAAAATGTTGCATACCTATAACTTCATTATCAAGTTTAGATTACCAGCTACAAAGTAATACATAAAGAATTTAACATCCTTAATTTATAATTTTGTCTAAAGTAAATATGCACCTAAATATATTTTATAGGTAATTAAAACTGTATTCGATATCATGTATATTGTATATCTTAACATATTGTAAGTAATTTCATGAATTAAGATGACTTTTTGGGGGGGTATTTTTTTGGCATGGAAAAATTAAGATTTTCTTGATTTTGAACCATGGTTGGCTTATTATTTGTTATTTGATAACAAAAATATACAATCATTTAAAAACAATTTTTTAAGAGATTAGAATGACTAAAAGGGAAAATTGTAAGACTTTTTCATCTAGTAAATTATTTCCTTCAATATTTAAATTAAAAGAAAGAAAACGGGTGATTATTTTACAAAAAAAACAGCCGTTATCTACATTTTTTGCATGTAAAGGGTTGAAAATATTCTTAATTGCTAAGAAAAATAAAATTGTTCTTAACTTAAAATGATATCTGACACACGTGGAAACGATAAAACTTCACCAAATAACTTAATGTTAGCAACATTTTAAAAAAAAGTACATTGTCCATTTTTAAAAAAATCATTGAAGCTCTCAAAAACTTGATACATGTATCTGTCAATTTTTTGTATACATTCTGCAGCTTAATTTCTGTCCACATCTTTTCACATACATGTATTCTGATATTTCATCAAGCAACATCATCTTCTCAAACTCTGATTAAATTGATGCCACATTCAGCAATACTCAACAAAATGTAACATTCTGGTGATAAAGTTAGATTATAAAAACAAATGTTTATACTTTTAGTTATCTGCTCTTTACAATGTTATTGTACATTTTCCCTGAGTTTGTTTTACAGACAAAAATTTTGAGGTAAAAAAAGAGTATATATATATATATCTGTAATTAAAATGATTTGGACAACACAGACTAAATGATTGTTATATTACAACCTATTGTTGACCTGTAATAGTAATTTAAAGACTGACCGGTATGTTTTTTAAGTTAAAAAAAATCGTGATCACATTGAAGTCATTTGGTAGTCTAAAACAAAAAATGTGCTTACTGGTTCATTTTTGCACTCCACTTGTATTTATTCTCTTTGTCGCAGGTCATAAAAATTGTATACCATTTTAAACAGCATTCAAAGTGCTCTCTCTCTTTGAACTCTCTCAGTGAAACTGCGGGCTGAGACTTAGTCTCTTAGAGCCCGTGAGATCAGACTTGCTGTGTCTCTCAACATCTGGAGACTGCCATAAAGCCCAATGGCCAGCAAGCTTCCAGACTGGTCCACCCTGTGGTCTGCCTGCTCGAGACACTTGAAAAGCACATGATCCACCGTTTCCTCATCCTGCCTGCAAAGGATGTCTGCAGTGGGCATTCAAAGTACTAGAATGTTATAAATTAATTTCAGTGATTTAAAATAATTGCACAAAATATAGCATTGAAATAGATTAGCAAGTAGCATTTTCAGCTGTAATATTTTCTTATTTCCCCATACTGTTCTATCACCTGGTGGTAATTTTCCTCAAAACCATTTGGGTTGAAAATTAGTAAATTATGCTTATTTGATAAAAATATGCACTTGACTATTTGAGGCTAACATGATAAAATATTGAAAATAAAGAACATTTGGTAATATTCTTTAATTTTTTTAATAAAATACAGGGGGAAAAAAGTCACTAGTGAATAGCTTGTTTAATTTATATGAAAGTGTAAACACAATTAAAATATATCCACAGGAATTTTGTTGTCAAAAATGGAATTGTGTAAAATTAGTTTTCTTCACTGTGTTGTTTAATTGGATAATAAATCTATTCAGAGATATGACAAGTATAATGGGCCAAAATAATGCTAAATCATTAGATGTGCTTTCAAATTGAAATTATGTATGTAACTATGTAAGTAGTTCAATTTTTTTTAAAATTGTTTTTTACAATTTTTAAGTCTTTATAGACGAAAAAATTATGTGCTACTAATATTTTAAAGCAATGAAAAAATTGTTTTTCCAATGGGTTATTACATGAATGTAGCATTTGTTTGAAACTTGTGTGTTTTATAGTTTTTCGGATTAAGACATTGGAAAACAGAAGTTGTTTTGACTGGTTTTATTATTTAAGCTATACTGTTCCACTTTCTTAGATAGAGTTCTTTTCAATAATACTAATTCAATGGATTCATTATACATTTGAAAATACAATTTGGACTATCTGTATTAAAATACAATGTAAAAGAAAACATCTCTTGTAATTATAAATTCATAATTTTTCTTTTAGAAATCTAAATCAGTTCTGTCAATAGGTCATATCTATGTTTTAGTTTTAAAATCTGTAACTTTAGATAAATATTCCATTTCCATGTACTTTAAACTCTAAATCTCATAAAAAAAACCTATATTAAGATCTTTCATGATGTACATTTTTAATGAATGCTTCTCAAATTACAGATAAAGATGTCTCAACTTTATTTTTGATGCTTACACATTTTCTTATCAAATGGTCACTTATGTATGTATGTAAGGCTTATTGACATTTTAATTAGAGTTGGGTTTTTTTTCATCTCCATCACTTAGGCTATAATTTGAATAGACCACTTGTCAGAATATTAAAAATCGCCCAGAGTGTGTTATTTGTGTTTTCTCTTCTGTGGTTTTTTTTTTCATGACACTTATTTATTGAGTTACTGTACTACCTAAATTTTCAATGCTTACTTTTAAAATTTGCTTGCTAATAAACTTACCTTTCCATATCAGTGTTTTTTGTGTTCTTATTTAATTTTTTTGAATGCCATTCCCTATTACCACAAATGAAGCAAGATAAGTTTAAGTTAAATATGAACACCATTAGAGGAGTTTAAATAAATATGTCTTGTAATGAATCAAAATCATTCTCCTTAAATATATATTTTTTTTAATATACCATCAGTTATAATAGTTGGCAATTATCAATCAGCATTTGTAATGCTTTATCTTCAATCCACAACCAGCCACCTAAAATACTGAAGTGGTCTCATGTTTTGATTAACTTTCCTTTCACAGAGCTAGTTATGCATCTTAAGGTGACTAGTTCGCTAATAATTTTTTATTATATTGGCACATCTTTATTTTTTCTCTTTTTAACAATTTTATTTGAAACAATCTTTTATGAAGACTTTAATTTACTGCATCTGAGCATTCTAAGCTGTGTACAGTCTGAGAAAAAAAAAACCCATCAGACTAGTGGTGAAATAAATCTAAAGCCATTAAACATTTTGACGAGTGACATAGAAGTGGATGAGCAATCAATGCTTTCTATCGGTGGGTAAATTGCTGCAGGGCATGGCCACGATAAGGGATGGTGAGTTAATTTTTCAGTACTAAAATTTATAGAATAAAAAATTATTATGTACTGAAAAGTAAAAAATAATTCCTTACCATACAAATATTTTTAGAAATTGACAAAATAAAAATTTGGATGGCTCATTTTATATCTTATCTCAATGAAACGATTTTAACATTAAACTTTCATAAACTTTGTCTTTCAAACTCTTTTCATAGCTAAAATTAGTTAGATCTATACTGACGTTAAATACTTGTACAGTATGATGTAAGCTTTAGGAATTTTTTTTATACTTTATAGTACATTTAATTAAAAGTCTATTTTTTTAAAGTTTTTTATAAATATGATGTAGTTGAGACATTCATAACTATTTCTTGCAGTTAAATTTTTAAAGTATAGACTTAAATATCTGAAATTAGTAAAGACCAACACCTAAAATGTACTCTCCTTGAGACAATCCAGATATTACAAGTTAAAAGAAACATTCAAATGTATGTTTTGACCTATCGCTTTGTTAGACCAAGTAAAAAAAAATTTCAGCCATCACTAACAAAGGTGCTTTAATTATTAAGATGATTATAGTATAGCATTAGTAATCTGCTAGAAGCAATATGGGACCTTTAAGTGTGAAAGCACTTTTTAGCCGTTGGGGAGGTGCATGTTAGAAAATAAAACAGTCTAATAAAGTTATATAGAGACAACATGTAGCTATTCAAGTTTAGCATGGCTCCCATAGTTGTTTTGTTCTATTTCATAGCTAAATTTGGTTAAACTGACTGGTGGGGCTTAAAAGGATATTTTTTTTCTTCATATATAACAGAAATTATCCTTAAAAAATATTGTATATTATTGCTCTCAAACTTAAAACATGAATCATCTGAAACTAATGTTATTTAGTGAAATAAAGCAATTCAGTATATCAAAATTCAGTATTTTGTAACACCCTATGTAGGTGTATTTGCAACAACTATATTAGGGAAATAAACAAGCAGTGAAGAGACTGGAAATCTAAAATGTTCAGTGTGTAACGCTGGACATGGTACACGTAATACAATTGAAATAGTTGAATGTGCATGTATTTCATTCAATATGTGGCAGCCATTTATTGTTCAGAGTATTCAATTATTTTTAAAGAATATACACTCAGACAATTCTAGTAATTTGCTTTTTTTTTTTTTAAATGAGCTTGGTGGCATTTAAAAGTGAATAAGAAACAAGAAAAGGTTATTTAGGTTTACTTTATTTCAGTCTAGTTTAGTACAACTAAAAATGAATGAACTGATAATTTATATAAGTAAATAAAAACTATTAACACTCCACAGTTTTTAACATTATGCTATCTGATTAATATTAAAGATGTTTACAACCACACAAGTCAATCACAACTAGCCAGGTTATGCATGAACTAAAAACTGAGTGGAAAATGATCATCAGTCTGAGCAATATTTCTTAAACACCCCCCAAGCTAACTTGTCACAACTTGTGGACGAGCTTTGAGCCATCGAGTCAGTGGCTGCACTCTTCTTCAGCATCTCGCTTTTCTTCCTCCAACTCTTTCTCGGTAGCTTTCAACATTCCACTAGAGAATTCATCAATTGAAAGTCCTTGGACTATTTCCCATTTCTTGTCTTTAATCTTAACAGGGTAACTGAACATCAGTCCTTCTTTGATGCCATAAGATCCATCTGAGATAACACCCATTGAAACCCAGTGATCCTGCCATACGATAATTTAAGAATACATAGAAATACAGAAGAAATTATCTAACAAAAAATTTCCTATGTTACTAAACATTTAAAAAATTCTCTTCAAACAGAATTTATGATTTGCAGACTCGAGACATTCAACAGAAACGTTAAATATTCTTTTGTATGGTTCAGTCAAATACATGTAATTAGAAAACCAAAAACACTATGACAACATTAAATGAAAAGTTCCCTTAGCCCTTAAGGGCCATCAGGGTAGATATAAAGAGTACATGTAGCTACTGCATATTTTGGGATAGTGTGGCTACCACAAGGATGCATTGACTCCCACAACAAAAGTCAGGCATCCATTTAAAGCTGGGTGGACTTATCGACTCGGCCAGCCAAAAAAGAAAGTCTGTGGCAACGGGTAAACCAAGACATGTATAAACAATCAAAGATAGCAATGAGAAAACAAAAAGATTGGCTACCCTCTTAGACAAATGAAGATATGACAGTGGCACTTCATTGGAACCTTTAATTAATTAACTGCCCAAAGACTACCAGAAAAAGGCAGTTTGAGAAAGAAATAAAGATGGGGAGAAAGGAAAAAATGCTGCCCCAAACAGAGAGTGCTGAAGGGCTCCCTCCAGCTGAGGTTCTTTGCTCCACATGGGGAACAAGGAGATAAGCATTAATCTTTTTAACCTACTGCATACTTTAGTCAGCACTTTACATTTTTTCCATTCCAGGTAGATAGCGCTGTTGGTAATTTAGAAGCACATCTATAAAGTAGAAATAAATATTATGATGGAGAGGGTTAGGAGACTTAAATACTAACCCCTTTGGTCCCCTCAAACCAATCATGCATGTGGTCACATGCAGCTTTTGCAGCCGACATAGCACTGGAAAGTTTGCGTGCCTTGATGACAGCTGCTCCTCTCAGCTGCACAGTCTAGTGAAATAGAGTGAGGTAAATAAAAAAAATACTTATTCTTTTACATAAATGACTGTTTATTTAATTAAAAAAAAACTTTTATAATAAATGTAACAATTCAAGCAGCTTTTGATAATACAAAACAAAAAAAGTTAAGCCCCCCCCCCCTTAGCCTTCTTTCACTCCTTCAAATATGAAAATAAAATGTTTTAATGGTTTGAAATAAATCCCTGAAGAGCTTAAATATGTGTAAAGGAAAAGGCCTTCAGGGTAGAAGAAATGTAGAATTTATCTGTAGCCACAGAATATTTAGGGATTGTGTGGTTAGCATAACATACAGGCACCTTTACTTCCCAAACTTAAGTTATATAACCATTTCAAACTGTGTGGACTTCTAAAATTTTACTAGGACCAAAGTTCTCCTGGTTCTCACAGAGGATAAATCTCAGGACTATCTGGTCATAAGTCAAGTGATCTACACCGCCGACAATGCCCCCCCCCCAATAATGCAACAAAAAATGTAATAATATATAATCCTCTGCCCAGAAAAAAATATTGAATACAAGTCCTACCTTAATGAAGTCATTTTTCAAGTAGCTGTCATCATTGATAGCTTCACGGACAGGGACAACCTTTCCATTAATTTCAACTTTAGCATGGGAAACATCAGGATACTGAGTTGAGGAATGGTTACCCCAGATGATAATATTGTTCACTTTATCAGTACTAACACCCAATCTCAGGGCAATCTGCAAATAGGAAAGTCACTAGTATTTATAATCGTATTACTTTATTTTTGTTGAAGTATTTACTTATGGTATAATTTTCTTTAATTGTAAATCTATTTTTCACATTAAATTTTTTTTTTTAAAGTAATGTATTTAACAGTTATCCAATTCTGTTGTTTCTATTTTCCACTACACTGCTTTAACTGAACAGTAAGGAAATAAATTCACACCTGAGCCTGAGCTCTGTTTTGGTCAAGCCTTGTCAGACATGTAAAGTTTTCTTTGGGAATAGATGGAGCATATTTACTCAAGATGCAGGCATTTGTATTAGCTGGGTTTCCCACAACAAGAACCTTGAAAAAAAAATCATACAATTTTTTTCTTTATTAAAAATCTTCATGCGTCTAAAAAAGTTCAATTAAAAAAATAAAAAACTTTTTAACATCTGCCTATTAAAAAAACAACTATAAATTTAATTATTACTAATTTTTTTTTCACACCAATAACTATTTGATTGATGTACCTTGACAGTTTTTTTGGCCACTTGATCCAAAGCTTGTCCCTGTGCTTTGAAAATCTTCACATTCGCCTTAAGCAAATCTTTTCTTTCCATGCCATCTTTGCGAGGCATGGCGCCAACCATGAAAGCAGCATCAACATCTTTGAATGCTACCAATGGGTCGTCTGTAGCAACGATTCCTGGTAAGAAGTTAAAAAGAACAAAGAAAATCTTTGAATGGTACTATTTCTCAATGAAAAGATCAATCAAATATAATATATTTTGAAAGATGAGTCAAGTATATGTAGTTTTACTTTTTACAAGGGGAATGGCACAATCTTGAAGCTCCATAACAACACCATTCAAAACATCCATCATTGGAGCAATGTCCAACAGACGTAGTTCCAAAACCTGAAAAAAAATACATCAGGAATAATCATTTTAAAGTCAAATTTAATTGCAATCTATACTGTCATCAATTTCCTTAGATTTAAAACAAACTGCATGATGAAAATAATGGGCTAACTTAATTTTCAACAAATGCTTTGAAACTAATCCCAGCTTACTAAATGTAAAGACATTTAAATGTAGAGTTCCCCTCTGTACATAGCTGATGAACCAAAGAAACAACACAGCTTACTAGTGAAATACCTTTCAACTTTTGCTTTATTATTCTATTATCTTAAGTATCTACAAACTTTGCTAGTGCAAATACCCTATTTCCAAAGACTTGTCCACAGCCCAAAGCGTATGACAGGGAATAAGCTATCTGGCCAGCGGCGCCTGTCACACAAACTACAAGTGGTTCAGCCTGAAAAACATTATGAAATTTCCAATTCAATTATTATCCAGATAATACCTAAACATTACAATAGAAAATTGACCAAAAGATATTCCCCTTTCTTAAAACATTATTATATATATGTGATAAAGCAAATGTTATTCTGTCTAGGTTGTATATTTTTTTTTACTTTTAGAGTGATTTATGTACAAGTCTTATAAAAAGTACTATTCCAGAAGTCTGATAGAATGTATAATTTAAAAAAAAAACTATGAATGTATTTAATGTATACATTTTTTTAACATCAGCTTAAAAAAAAATTATTAAAATTTAATTATGTAAGGCTTAACAAATAGCAGAATTTTTTTATTATGTAAAATTCAAAGTATAAATTCTATTTTCCATACAAGCAATTTTTTTAAATATATTGTTGCTTTTGAGAAGTCCAAACATTGAAAATTTCTTACCAATATTTGTTATTTTTGTCTGTATGATTTCTTTTAAAAAATAGAACAACTATATATGAATTGATTCATATCTTCAACTTACATCTGAGTAAGTATTTGATCAATAGTCTAAATTACTCATACAGGCATATCCACATTAACACTTTCCATTAATGCCGTTCTAAAAATTATGTTGTTGTTTATTCCCCTAGGTTTTGTTTCATTTACTAGCAGCATACCCAACATTGGGCAGGATGATGGGTGGCAACATTACAGTTGAAACATTTATAATGCTTATACTCAACACCTTTAGAGGGATGGAGCTTGTTATGGTAAATAAATTGGTGCTAATTCACACCTTCTTAACCCTACCACCTTATTTGGGTTAAATTGTTACAAGAATAACTGTCTTACTCCTTGTTAAAATTAAAATAAAAATACTTTATAAGGATAAAATAATGAAAATGTTTTCTATTGTGTCTTTTTTTTGAGAATGATGGTGTGGATTGAATTCTAATGTATTGTGTGGATCAAATGACTGACTTAAATCAACAGTCCAATGTATCACATTTAATACTGTGTAATTATCTGTTCCATGGAGTAGGGCACACTTTAAATAGACTAGTTGAAAACAAAAACTTGAATTATCATAGTATAGAAGATAGTGAAAAAAATATTTATGTTATTTGATCAATAATCAGTACAAAGTTTGATGATGTGCACCTACTATTCTTTCTCAAAAGTGGTCTAGTCTAGTTTTAACATGTTGTCATGTGACACATGTATACACATAAACTGAAGTTCACTTTTATAAATAAAGAGATTTAATTCAACTATGCTTAATTTTTTAAACTGTATGAATAAAAAAAAGTAAAGCTTTGGTTGTTTTTTTTTAATTCGGCATTTGTTGTGTTCCTTTAAAACACTCACAATCAGTAAGATGGTGCATTTGAAAGCATGAAAAGTAATTCTCAATACATATGATTCAAAATTGTGTATTAAGAATAAAGAAAAAAAAATTTAGTTTTTAATTAAGAAATCCTAATTTAAGTGAGTGTCCAGAGGTATAAATTAATTTTTCACTATACTATTTAGCTATTTGATATTGTATGACTAATGGCGATTAAACTGCACAAATAAACATTTCTCTAATACACAATGAAGGGAATATTGTCTATCTGAACCTAAAAATAAATTTTAACGTGCTTAGCTAGATTTTTTTCAAAATGCTTATAGATCACTTCTAAATTTTACATTGATCATTTTTTTAAAAATACTATTGACTGTTGAAAGAATAATCACTAGAAAAGCTAAAATTGTGTTTGGCAGTTGGGGGGTTGTGATGTCTTTCTCTGTATGAATACACAAGAAACATTTTTATTATGATTTTATCCTTACCAATTCATCATTAATTCATGCCCTTTGCTTACTTTATATATTAACCAATTTAATACTTTAGTAAAAAATTATATGCGTATAAATATATCATTCTGTATGTAGAAGGACACCTGAACAATTGTTAGGGTCTCCGATGTCACTTTCTAAATGTATTATTTATTTGTCTCAAAATTTAGGAAAAAAGATTTAGAGATGTCCCAGTTGATGAGCTGTCAGTGCTAGAACAAGATTTTTGGCCCTGCTGTATCACTAGTCTAGTATCAGTAGTATCACATTGTATGTTAAGATTATTGTATTGTTTACTGTGTAAACCCCTTCCTTCTTACACTTACCAGCTGTCGTTTAATGATGTGCATTTTAAATTTAAATATGCCCAGTAATGACTTCATGAACATTTTATTTAATAAGATGTTCATAAAGTCATTACTGGGCATATTTACATTTTGCTTATAATCATAAATGAATCATGACAAATGTTATTCTTTAAACTTGAAGAAAATGATTTTTTTTTAAAACTCTATTGGACAATATAAACTTAACTTTGAAAGAAAACAAATGCAGACTTAGGGACTATGAGACTGATTTGTGTCAATAATAATTGTGGACATTTTTTTTTATCTAATTTGCAATTTGACAAGATTCAAGATGAAAGCTGTTGTCTGTTGTGTTGTACCGGCACTTAATAATAGCTTTAAATTTTAAAACATAGCTGAGATAGTAATATGATGATTCAAAAATGTAAAACCGCAGCGTGATTTTCAATACATAATTTTAGATAAAATAAAACTTACCATTTTGTTTCTGTAAGCCTGACGATGAAATGATAGGTCGTAACGTAGTCGAAACCTTGGCGAGACTCAGGAGAGAGGACAAACTCCGGCTAAAGGTCAAGGTCAAGTTCAATGCCATTTTTTGGGGGATAAACATACTTTTTTTATGCATAGTTTTATTCATAGTTTCGACCATTTCTTTTACCACGATAATATACATACATAAAAATTATTTAAAAAAAAAAACAACTACCTATAAGAGCTTTTTTTTTTAAAAAAAAAATACTATCCTTAGATAAACATTTACATGCTAAGAAATTCAACTGTAACCTACCAGTTTAATAATGCTTTAACCTTCATAGGCCAGTGTCAATAATAGTCCGCGCCAAGACATATTTAGAGTTTTGAGCGTCCACAAACAGGACCATGCCGTGCACTGTTATTTTTCCTACCCAAACACACTGAGATATGCCTATAAAAAATCAAACAAGGAGGAAATCAAATGCCACCATTAAACTTAAATTTTATCTCAATAGACTTGCAATTACTATATATATTTTAAAATCAGTAGCATATAAAATGAGTCAGTAGTAGGCGGCTTTCTTTAATCATTAGGGCAGGGGGTTAGGCGAATTTTTTTAGCCAATTACGCACTGGATGTTAGAATTCGAACAAAATATTGTATGCACCCACCCCCTCCGGCAGCAGAAATAAGTGCCACCCGTGGCGGACCGACCCCCCCCCGACGCCCATATTTACGCCACTGCTTTACAGAATACAGTCCGTTATTTTAAGACAGTTAAGTAGTAAATACAGACAAAAAGCAGACGAGCAACTGATCAACTGATTAAATGTTATAGCGCCAATGGTTTTTTTTTTCATTGTAAACTGTGGTGTGAACATCTATTGTGCGAACCATTCTGCACATGTGTGGGTGTTTGGAAGAATTTAAAAAAAAAACGTGTTTCCGGTTTGGTGCAGGTTTCCAAACCACTTTATCAGAGGTGATTTTACCATTATCTAAGACTAAACCTCGTGTCAGCCCGACCACGGCCTTCTATATAGGTCAAGATGGCCGTGGCCAAAATCGCTGGTAGGCCTGTTAGACATCCCTTGCCCGCCAAACACAATAAACGCGTTAACAGCCTTTTTAACTCTTTAGGCAATAGCTGGATTTGTAGGTATAGGCAGGCCCGTAGCCAGGTCAAAGTAAGCAGGGGGCACCAATACCCAGCAAGGGGGCACCTTCTCATTTTAGTTACTTTTTCTTTATTTTTTCCTCTTTTTCTTCTTTTTTAAGCGGGGGGGGCACTCCACACCGAGCGGGGGGGGGGGGCATGCCCCCTCCAGTGCCTCCCTCGGCTACGGGGCTGGGTATAGGAAACCAGCCTGGAATTCCGGGGTCCCCATAATGTCAAACGGACATCCCCTAGACCCCCGCCCAATGGCGCAACCAGCAAAAAATGCTGGGGGGGGGGGCTCAAATATAGAAAAAAATGCTGGGGGGGGGGCTTTGAGCCCCCCCACTGACACCTCTGGTTGCGCCACTGCCCCCGCCCAAAATTGTTCAGCAAAAGTTTTTTTTAAAAAAAGGCTTGGAGCCCATAACAGTCATACAGGTTGCCCCCCCCCCCCCTATGCGATGGTCCTGGTTGGCGGAGCATTTCTAGCTCATGAACACTTTATCCCGAATTATAGATTGTTGCTCCATTGGACGTGTGTAAAAAAGCGAGCTTTATATAATAGCCTTTAAAAATGGTTGCTCAAAACCGCATCAGACCCCCCGCGCTGTTTTTGTTATTGTTTTGTTTTTGTACTTTTTTGTTGTTGTTGTTGTTGTTTGTACCTAACTAAACATTCGTTCCAGGCCCCGCATATGTCAATCTAGGCCCCGCGCACTGCCAGCCTCCTGGAAGGGGCCCCTTTAGCAGATTGGGGCTCTATGCGGTTTTCTAGTTGGCCAATGTATACAAACGGATCTGTCTGGAAGTCTCTGCGTAAGAACGGCTCTGACCCAAACAATATGGAAAAAAATACATCTTTTTAGGCCACCATATAATATGTGTTTGTGCCTGAGTGGTTGTCTTGATACATGTACATACAGGCTGTACATATAGGCTGTACACTTACAACGGTCGACGCTCAATAAAATGCAAGAGACTGCCCGAAGCACTGACCAAAACGATGGAGTAAAGCTTACAAAAACTGTCGACTTCTGTGCCGACTGCTGCGGCGAGAGCTGTCACCAGGCCATAAACGGCCAGGCAGACGGCCCGTCGTCACACGACGAGAATAGTTCCAACACACACTCGAGGGACAACGTCAATCAAAACCGGGAAAGTTACAGGAAAAGTGTTTTCCTGCCCAGAAAGAAAGTCAACAAGTCTCGCAGGTCGAGCAACAGGAGCGGAGCGTCCAGCGAATCAGGTAACCTGACTTACAGTGTCGACGCTAACAATAAGGAAAATGGTCGATTCTTAAAAAAAAAAAAATTTACGACTCTTTTTGGTGTGTGTGTGTGCAGTACCACCGAGGGGGGGGGGGCGAATGCCCAGGGGCCCGGCGAGTTTTAGGGGCCCGGCGAGTTTTAGGGGCCCGGCGAGTTTTAGGGGCCCGGACTGAGCTGGCCAATCAACTTTTGAAAATATTATTATCAGCACGGGGAGGGGGGCCCGTGACAACCCTGCCCAGGGGCCCGAAATTTCTGTCGGTGGGCGGGCGGGGGAGGGTATACATTAAAAAAAAAACAACTGTAAAACAAATACAAAAAAGAATTTTCAGTAGACTTTGTTGATTTCTGCATCAACTAATAACATTTGTTAATAGCACTATAATGTGCTAATTATGAAGAACGTGCCTTGGTCGGAGGATTCTACCGTCACCCCAACCCCTCACACTATATTTACTATGTCAATATCTACCCGTCTGGCAAAGCAAAAAAAGAACTGGTGATGTCGCAGATAATTTAATAGAATATAGAATGCATCGTTTTTAACCATAAAAAAAAAATCAAACTCTTGTGTATGAAATAAGTCTATGTTTATGAAACAACCGAATTATATTCATAAAAATAAAATTCGTGTTTATATATATATATATATATTGAGTCCAGCCCTTAAGTGTAGGCTATTTACCGTAGCGGAGCTCCCCCCGCAGGGCCGGCTCTGGGCATAGGCGACAAAGGCAGCTGCCTAGGGCGCCAAATTGCTAGGGCGCCAAATTTTAGGAAAAAAACTTTCAAAAAATAAAAAAAATAACAATTTATCATTAGGCTATGCCTGTGTACACTTATAACCTTATTTAAACCGCCGTAGAACCGAAATGGCGAAATCGTACCTTGCAAACTTCAATAACCAAGGAATGACGTCATTGTTTACTTACTTTATTAGAAATATTTCTCTAGGCTACCTAATATCTGTCATCTGTTGTGGCTTTTGCCGTCTGCAGACTGCATTTGACAAATTAGGGGAGAGTTGCCCTAAATGGAACACTTAAGCAAAAGTGCTGCTAATTCATATTATTATTATATGATAATGGCGCAAACATGAGTGGAAAGAATAATGGCGTTCAGCGTAAAAATGTTGATATTTATCTTCGTGCATTCTACGTTCCCTGTGATAAACACACTTTAAATTTAGTTGCTGCCAAATGCTGCATTGAAGCAGTAAACTTTTTTGGAACTGTTCAAAGTGTGTGTGTATTTTTGCTGGATCCACTCACAGGTGGAATGTTCTTTTGAAACAGTTGCCTTCACTCACAATAAAACCACTAAGTGAAACCAGATGGGAAACCATAGTTGCTGCTTTGCGTGTTTTGCGGTATGAACTTGGTCCAGTTTACGATGCATTAGTTTCACGTCAGATGACGAAAATTTGGAAGGCGTTACTGGAACCAAAACCCGAGCAGATGCTCAAGCGATAGCTGCGAAAATATTGGGTTTCAAATTTCAAATTGAGGTTGTAATATGGTACAAAGTACTTTATGAAGTCAATGTCACTAGCAAAATGGTACAAGGTGTAGCACTTGACTTATCAGAGGCAGTCAAGCAACTCAAGAAAACTGAAGAATTTTTACGTAGATAGCGTTCTAATGGAGGTTTTTTGGAAGCCATTACTGATGCTAAAGAATTAGCAAAAGAAATTGATTTGGAGAACACAACTTTCCCAGCAACCAAGGAAATAAGAGTTCGGAAACAGAAGCGTTTGTTTGATTATGAATCACCAGATGAACCTGTGAGAAATCGACAGGAAAATTTCAAAATCAAATTTTTCTTTAAGGTTTTGGATACAGCGATACACTCTGTTGCAGAACGGTTTCATCAGCTGGATGATCACAATTGTAATTTTGGATTTCTGTATAACATCAATAGTCTTTCAAAAGAATTGCAAAAGAATTTACTGAAAAAATGTAAAAAATTTAGAGAGAGTATTAACACATGGCTATTGCAAAGATATCGATGCTATACAACTCTGTGATGTATTTCCCATCGGACGGAAAGAGAAGGAATAACTACTCCATATCAACTCCTGCAATATGTCTGCAAAACTGGATTATGTGAAATTTGACTGTTGCATTGAGAATTTTGCTGACACTTCCAGTAACGGTTGCATCAGGACAACGCAGTTTTTCAAAACTTAAAATCATAAAAAATTATCTGAGAACGACGATGACTCAGAATCGTTTGGTTAGTCTTTCAATTTTGTCGATTGAAAAAGAAATTGCAGCAGACATTGACCTCGAATTAGTTGTTCAAGAATTTGCAGAAGCAAAAGCAAGACGAGTTAAATTATAAAATATAAACTAAAGAATACACAAAGTGACACAGAACTTAGAGTTGGACTCATTTTTACTAGGCTACACATGCACCTAAATCATATGATAGTAACAGCATGACTGCATGAACTAAATTTTAGCATTTGTTTGTCATATCACATTGTCATATAGGTACTGTATAGATATACTTCTTATTTTTTTAAATGCTACAATTAATTCTAAATTTTATTAGTTTTATTACATTAACAGTTACTAAATTCTTAACAAAAATTATTAAATTATTAAATAAAATTTGGTTTCATTTGAGTTTCCTCTTCATTCTCTCAATTTTCATATGAATTATCTGAGCCCAGAAGCATTTGTTGCAAAAATTTAATTTTTATGTCTTCCCTGTAATTTGGCTCTCGCCTCTCGGTGTCTGTACTGGTTTCCAATTTCTCACTCTTTACTGTTCATGCAGAAGGGGCGGGCGTCCTAATAGATGACTGCCTAGGGCGCCAAATTGCCTGGGGACGGCTCTGTCCCCCCGGGCGCTGTTACAGGGGCCCTCAGCCCTGTGGTCATATGCAAGTGTTACATACAGAGCTGTTCTTGCGTGAGGGAGGAGTGAGGTTAACAAATAAAGCATTTGAAAGGCCTAGGCAATAGTGCATTAGCGACACTCTTAGCAATAATAGATTTGATAATAATCAATACTGGATGAGGTACCTTTGGAAGTGGGGGTAAGAGGTGGGGAGGGGAGGCGGTCGCTTACGCAATTCGCCTAACCGTAATTATAATAGGAATATTTTTATAGTCCAACTTTGTGTTCGCAGCGGAAGCCAAATTTTGCAAAATACAGGCTCAGATAAAAGAAGCTTTTGATATCCTTGACCCGGATGAAACTGGATATGTGGACAACAGGTTTGTGTTATCAGCTGGGAAACCTTTAACTTGACATTCTATTAATGGGTGTCTCCATACATATCATTATTATATCCACTGTGTCTCCAAATGAAAACCATTTCTCTCTCCTCCCACCCCTAGGCAGTTTAAAACTCTGGTCTACGCCTTACACCGTGTGCCCAACAAAAACCAACTGGACGATATGTTTGAAACGGTGACGTATCTCATCAACATAACTCATACGTTTTATTGTTCTCATATGCATTATGCTAAACCAAAGGTCATGGCGGAATGCTATTGGTTAAATGAGCTGTTTCGAGGCTGTTTTCCCTTTTTTATTTAGCCCCATTTTCTATGGTACTCACATAATTTCAAATGAAACAACATCATCTTTTATAACACAAAATCCATAATTCATTTATGTAATATTTTGGAGCATTTTTGTTGTTTCGATTATCCACTACTCCTATTATTTCACATTAAAACCATAATTTTTAAAACCAAAAAAAACAACAACCTAATGCTGTAAATGTTAACTTCATTATATTTTGCGATAAATCTGTTGAAAACTAATAAGATCTCTTTATATATATATATAACAATTACGATCCTGTTCAGGTACAAGATGATAAAAATGCCGATCTGTTCCCCTTCGACAAGTTTGAGAAGATGATGATTCGCGTGATGACCACAGATAGGTAATCTATGAACAAAGCCGTTTTGACCATGACCATGACCACAGATAGGTAATCTATGAACAAAGCCGTTTTGACCATGACCATGACCACAGATAGGTAATCTATGAACAAAGCCGTTTTGACCATGACCATGACCACAGATAGGTAATCTATGAACAAAGCCGTTTTGACCATGACCATGACCACAGATAGGTAATCTATGAACAAAGCCGTTTTGACCATGACCATGACCACAGATAGGTAATCTATGAACAAAGCCGTTTTGACCATGACCATGACCACAGATAGGTAATCTATGAACAAAGCCGTTTTGACCATGACCATGACCACAGATAGGTAATCGATGAACAAAGCCGTTTTGACCATGACCATGACCACAGATAGGTAATCTATGAACAAAGCCGTTTTGACCATGTCCATGACCACAGATAGGTAATCTATGAACAAAGCCGTTTTGACCATGACCATGACCACAGATAGGTAATCTATGAACAAAGCCGTTTTGACCATGACCATGACCACAGACTAAACTATGGCCACTGAGAGGTGCGCTATGACCATTACCACCGCTATGACCATAGAAGGGTTCGTAAATTTGACCGGCGGGTCAGGCCAAGAGTTGATGGACGGAGGGTTGACATGACCCAATATACATGTATATTTAATGTAAACGTCATAACATAGTAGGCTGGTGCTGTTATATACACTCTGAAATGATTGGCAGTGACGTTGTGGGGGGGGGCATCATCCCCCGGGCGCTACTGACAAAGGGGCGCTAAATGGTATATTTAGCATATAATATTATGGTTTTCGAATTGGGGAGAGGGGGCGCTAAAAAGGTATTGTGCCCCGGGCGCGAGTTAAGCTCGCTACTCCACTGACGAGTGGATGGCTGCGGGCTGGACTAGACAGTCGGCGGGCTGGATTTGGCCCGCGGTTTTCCCCACGGCTGGTATAAGCAGTCATACCAGATATGTAAAGCTATGACCTCGGAAAGTTTAGCTGTGGCCACACCTATATACGGTACGAGTACGACCAATGTCCAACGTCGGCCCACAAGAAAAGCGTGGTTAGGAATAATGGGAATAATTATCTTTCAATGGTATCGCCTGATTGGTCAAAGCTGTGACCCCCCCCCCCACCGAGGGTCAAGAATGTTTGTATTGAGACTGTATCTTACTCAGCTACAACACACCACATGACGTATATGCACTGTGGTGATTTGTTAGATTGTTGTTTTTTTTTAGAACTCGTTTGGTTGTCGGCCCTTCATTTTCTAATTTACTCTCATCAACTAGGTAGTTTATATAGAAAAAAAATATATACCCATTTATTGAGTGTAATTTCTCCCTCCTCCCCCCCCCAATCGACATAACTGACGCGCAGTTATATAATAGTTAAAACCTGCCCTGGTTCAGGCTGATCAACTAACTACTAGATTAGCTTATTGACCATCAGAACAGTGCACCGCAACATTTTTTTTAACGTCACACCGTAGCGCACCTATATCTCACTGCGGTCAACAACTGCACTGCAATATATAGTACAGTGTCATGATAAATGACTGTCCAATACCCGGATGGGCCAGTTTGTGTACTCGCTTCTTCAGCCTTGCCACTGCAATATATAGTACAGTGTCATGATAAATGACTGTCCAATACCCGGATGGGCCCAGATTGTGTACTCGCTTCATCAGCCTTGCCACTGTAATATATAGTACAGTGTCATGATAAATGACTGGAGTATATCCGGATGGGCCGGTATTTAATGATGCGTACTCGCTTCTTCAGGTAACGGTTTAAAACAGCGACGGCGATGGGGCCCCCTCATTTCTCTTCATCAAATGTTGAACAACAGCTAATGATAACAACTCACAAACACACAAATGTGTACAAATGTGCAGTTAGGAAGTTAGTCCTGTTCCAATAATTATTGTTTTAAAATTGTTTAAAAAAATTGTAATATTATCACCATCTTTTGGGTTCTTATGCCTGTGTGTACTATAATTCAGATACAGATCAGCCACAGCCAAGGACATTGAGACAGCATTCAATGTATTAGACACAGATAGAAAAGGATTCTTCACTGTTGACGAGCTAACTAGCCTGCTGACCAGTTCAGGTTGGTTGGTGACCCATTTATCTCTTAGATCCTATAAACCAGTGGTCCAACCCCCGGGATGGTGACCGCTACCGGTCCGTGGGTCAAATGGCACTGGGCCGCCAAAGAAACATTAAATTATTTCCTTTTTATTTACTGTGGTGTATTTCTCTCGGGATTGTGCGACTTTTCATAGACTAGAGGTTATTTGGGATCTGAGCAGCTGTGAGAGGCCAGTGGCATTGTAAATCAAAGCAATCTAAGATATGAATAATTAACACTCCCCCCCCCCGCACCCCCAAGCGGGCCTCGACGAAATCATCAGCTATATTAGCTATTTTGTTCCTTCTATATTCCGACCCCCCACCCCACACACACACTTTCCATGAAAACCACAAAAAGAAAAAAAAATATCACGAGTCAATTAGCTTGGCGCCCCATTACCCCCCCCCTTTCCCCACCCCGGGGCAAGTGCTTTATGACGGCCCTTATTTCAACGCCTACGAACAATGCAAAGATTAGTTTATGAATATTTATTTGGGGGAGGGGAGGGTCAAAGTCTAGGCCAGGGGTACACAACCTCTCCTCCACCCCTAACGGCCGCATTGAACATTCCACTCTAGTTTAGTATGGCCGCCAGACCGGTGTGTGCATATATCTATGGGTGTGTGTGCTTGTGTGGCATTATTATTGATGAACGTATAAG